>MU742262.1:32280-66675 GCA_026770625.1 Nicotiana glauca
CCCCACCGCCCTTCGCCGGCGGCCGGTCTCCAATGGACCTAAACATTACACCATTAAATCTCCTTCCTCTCCTCTTTCCAACCCCCATAGTATTTTCTCTCAATTCCCTTCCCAACTTCTCGAATCTTCGAAGTTATGGTCACCGTCTTCGCCGTGTCCGGCGGCGTCTGCTTCGTTCACCACCAAAATAACACCCCAAGACCGTCTCACTACCCTCATCTCAAATCCCTGGTCACCTTCCCTCGAATCATTACCAGATTCTTCGAATCTCAAATCTAAAATCCAGTGAAAACACTAAATCGCCCAAACTCAACCCAATTCACATCTCATAGTCCCCGTAACTACCTCAACCTGAAACCCAAGCCAAAAGTCTTCGAATATCACCGGTTAGGCTCTAATTTCACATCTAGGGTTTTTGATTTTTTCACATGTTTGGAGTTCCAATAATTCTGAGGATTTTAGTTAATGTTATACATTTGTTTTTGACAAAATGAACCTATAACATTAATTAAAATTCAATTCCAGAAATCATTAAGCATGAAGTCTGATTTCAGTAAGTCCCCTTTTCATTTTGTTTTAGTTTTATTTTTTAATTTGATTCATGAATTATCTGTTTAATTAAGTGTAGTTCTAACCTCCAAATAATTTCAATTGTTAGTTTAATTTCAATATTTTTCTGTCTGTCAATTTTAGCTAAATGTTTAGGTTGTCTTTGGCTAATTTCCATCTCTGTTCGATTCTAAGTTGATTAGTTTAAATGTTTAATTGTTAGTTCAATTGTTAAGAATTAGTTTAATTCCGATTAGTTCAAATTATTAGTTTAATTAAATTTTCTTTTGGTTTGCTTGGTTTTAGCAATTCTAATAAGTATTTATTTCCTGTTAAATTTTAATTTCAAACCTGTTTAAGTTTTGTTTAAGTTTGTTTGAGTATTAGGTCCAGTTTTGATTGTCCTTCAGGTTCAGCATTCATTGAGGTTCAGTTCAATTTCAATTAATTAGTCATGTTTAGTTTAAGTTAGAATAGTTGATTGGTTATAGCTGCTAGAGCTTAATTAGTGATAGTAATTTCAGGGGGATTCAAGAGTAGTTTGGGCATGGAAAAGGGTAGTTTTGTTAAGAATAGTAATTTCAAAATAAAATAAAGGGTAGCATAGGTATTGTATAATTAAAAGAACAACCTAGGACCTTCTAGATTAGGAATTTAGTGTATATTTTAGCAAACTTAGGGCAGTAACTTGAGAAACAAGTCAGTAAAAAAGGGACCAATTAATAAAAAACTAAAATAAAAGAGGGGGAAAAGGGGTAAGTGAAATCTAGAAGCTTCCCCTGATTTTCTGCCTTTCAGCTCAACATTTTGAAATCCAAGAAATTTAAAAAATCCAAAAACAACAGAAAAATAGGAAAAAACCAAAAAAAACAACATTTACTATTTCATTGCCTATTTCTGTCAATTTTCAGATTCTGCTTTGGTGTTTCTTCATTTCTGCTCTAGATTCGAATTCTAAAAGCATTCAGAGGTATTTAATGACTTATTCGGGTTGAATTTGGACCTGTTTAGTATGAATTTAAGTTGAGTTTGTTCCAGTGAGGTTCTAGGGCATTTTAGACTCAATTTCGAGTAAAATTGGGTTCATTCGTTGATTTGTGTTTGGAATTTCATCTCGTTTGGTTCCAAACTCTTTCTGGGATGTGATTCCTCTTCCTGGGTTGTGCATTTGTTGTGGTTTGATTATCTCTTCATCTGCCATTGTAATGCTGTTGCTGACCTCTTTCTTCTGTCAAATTCCCTTTCCAGGTACACATTTGGAACTGATGTAAACTTCTCCGTGAAATGAGAAAATATTTGCTACCTGATTATTTTCGGAGTTTATTGCTTCATTAGCCTAGCATCTTCATTTGGAATAAACTCAATACTTAGCCTATGTTGTAGCAGACTGCTTTGGACTGTGAAATGTATATTTGATTGGACTATTTAGTTTGTTAAAGTCATGGTTTGTTAGTGGTAGATTTAGTATAGTGTATAGTGATTTTTTCTTTATGTTGTGCTAGGAGTTAGCATCTAGATGTTGATGTCACTGCTTTGTTTCATCAAATTCATTGTGTTAATCAAGTAATTGACTGTATTTAATATTAATAGGTTAATTGTTTTAGAAGCATGGTTTATTTAAACCAATATGAAAGAAGACAGTTACCTGCGCATTATTAAACCATGCTCCCAGTTTAATTCTCATTTTAGCAATGACACAATCTGAAGCATGAAATTGAAATTCAAATAGTCCATGTCTTGTTAAATGAAGTAATTGTATATTGCCTTCCTATTCCAATTGATAAAACAAGTCATATTCGTTTGGTTTTAATTTCAGTAGACATATTGGCCCAATATGTTTAACTTCAGCAATCAATTTTTCAGTCCTCAAAAGTTCATATGGGCCGCCTCCTCGCAAATGGCTATTGCCATAGGCCTGGGCCAAATCGTGCTAAGCCAAAAATGCTGAAATTCGCAACACTAGTCTTGGGTTAATTAATGAAGCCCAATAGAATGCTGAAAGCTAAAAACTCTTTCAAAAATTACATTAGGAATGTGGGAATTAATTTGCAATATTAATTTAGGCTTTCGAATTAGGTGGCGGGTTCAAATTAAGAGGGTTCTCCTTTTGTTTGAATTCGGACTTGAATTCGAGGCCCGAATTTATAAATATAAAATAATTGGCCTTTTAGAGACAAATAATAAATAGAAAATCTTAGTTTGCTTTAGGTTGGACTTTAAATAATAAAAATGAGATAAGTCTCGCTAAACAAAATCCAAAAATTGTGGGACCCTCATTAACTACTTAATTTAAAAAAATACTTAGAACTTGGGGCGTACCGTTTAGCGAATTTCACGGTCTCCCGCAAAGTTAAAAGGACGTTATTCACTTTAGGCGCATTTTTTTTAAATAATTTTACCTTCTTAAATACGGGTGTGCATTTCATGAAATCCAAATCCAAATCCAAAAATGTTGAATAAGAATGTGTCGAGGATCCGGGTGCATTTCATGTGACGTGATCCGAAAATACATTTTTAAACGACATTCACTTTCGTAAAAAAATAATTAAAAAGCTGTAAATAATTATAAAATTACACTATAGGTTGGAGCATGTAAAAAATTAGATTTTCTAGCCATTTATATTAATTTAAGTGACCGTGCTCGAACCACGGGATCCGAGGGTACCTAACACCTTCCCTCTGGTCAACAGAATTCCTTACACAGAATTTCTGATTCGTAGACTCCAATTGGGAAGTCGACAATTTTCCTCGATTTGGGATTTAAAATTAAACCGATGACTTGGGACACCAAAAGCCAATCTTATCCCAAGTGTTGACTCTAAAAATAAATAAATAATCTCAATTCGAATAATGTCACTTTAAATGGAAAAACTCCCTTATACATTATCCTTCGGGGCAGGTGTGTAAAAGAAGGGAAGGGATTTGTCTAATCCCCCATTGTGAAGGGAACTTAATAACTTGATGTAAAGTAGATGGAACATCATCCATATCATGAATCCAAGGTCTACCGAGAATCATATTATACTTCATGTCTGTATCTATCACTTGAAATTTCTATCGTTGACAACTCGGTCTGCAAATGTGGTAAGCATTATTTTCCCTTTTGTAACAATGCTTGAATTGTCGAATCTTGATAAGGTACGTGCTTTGGGCACCATTTTGTCATCAGCTTGCATCTCGTTTACCACTCTTAAAAGAATGATATTTATGGATCTACCTGGATCAATCAAAACTCATTTCACATTAGTATCATGTACAAGTGAAGATATTACATGTGCATCATTATGAGGGATTATCATGCCATTTGTGTATGCATCATCAAACATTATGTTGTCTTCTTCCAAAACTTGGTGAACTCGCTTTCTGTGGATAATCGTGACTTCTAATATCTTTTTTTGCTGCCATATATGTCACATTGTTTACCTCCTCTCCTCCACTTATCACATTAACCATTCTTGTCAGTGATGAAGGTTTTGGTGGCTCTTGTCTATTCTTCATATACGTTTTCTTACCCTTCTCACTAAACAAATTATTTAAATAACCTTGTTTTAACAAATGCTCTATTTCACCTTGTAGCAATCTGCAGTCTGCTGTTTTATGACCGTGGTCATTATAAAACTCGCACCAGAAATATGGATTTCTTCTGCTAGGGTTCAATCTCATTTCTTTTGACCACCGCACCTTATCTCCCATATTTCTTAAAATAGCTACCAACTCAGAAGTGCTAACATTGAAACTGTAATCACCAATATTTGCCTTTGTATTAATATTGATGTCTCGCGTATCTCGCTCTTTCCCAAACTTGGATGATGAACCTGCATCTATGTCTCTTGATCTAGAACCGTTCCTCGGATTTTCTTATTTGGAACGTGAATCACGTCCTTCTGTTCCCATGTAAGGTTTGTACTTATTCTTACCGTACCTTTTTAAGTTTCTGGTCGCCACGAACTCAGTGGAGGGGTTATGCATATCGGTTTTGAGAATTTGCTTTTGTTGCCCTATCTTCTTAATTGAATAACTTTTGTATAGGCTGTTAAAAAGGGTAGAGATCCAACACCAAGTGAGTTGCATTTGCACGTCCATACACATGGTAATGGTGGAAAATCTTTTGTTGCTAAGAAATTCCGAATCGTACATGTAAGATAACTTTTTAAATAATTTTATTGACTTTACTTTCATATATTTTTTTCTCTTTGTAAATTGAATGCTAAATATTATTTAGTCTTTTTATTTCACTAATTATTAACTCTTCTACAGTAAAAAGATAAGGATATATTACAACAACAAACACAAAACTCAATCTGATATTGATCAGTGTAAAACATATTATTAAGTTGCGGGAAAAGAAAAGAAATGAAGAGTATATGGTCTTGGATCTCAAGAAAAATGCTACTACAGGCCAAATCTTCATGGCTCTTTTGGATCTAATGCTACATCGTCAGCAACACCTCCGAATGCTCAATCAACACAGATAGGGAATCTAGATGAGTTAATGATGCGATTGATTCCTGCACTAACAGATCATATAGTTCATGTAATCGTTTAGCGGGTACGTGAACTAGATTCCTTACCCCCGCATAAGCCAAATATTGATCTTACCAATCAGTCATTAGATATGGCACGTGCAATTCCTACATTTTTTACTACTGCTAACATTGATGAGGTTCTTGCATTGGATTATGATGATGACCGTAACTCTCCAACCTCGCATAGTTAGCCTACTTTGTTTGGATTTTATTGTTGTTCCTTGTGGATATATTGTGCTTAACGACACTGTTATATGCATTATGCTACATATTTTGGACCTTGTTGAATATATTGTTAATTTATATTGATATCAGTGACTTTTTGTTAAGTGCATTTTATAGCTTTTAAGTAATATGCTTGAACATAGTACATTTAAAATAATAAATATTTTTAAAAAAAATCAGCAGTATATTAAAATTAAATTAGCGACGGATACTTTCCGTAGCTAAAATTATCGCATAAAATTAAATCTTGTGAATGAGTTGGTGACAAAAGGTTTTTGTTGCAAAAAGCATGGTGAATTAGCTATAACATGACTAGAGACGGACGATTTCGTCGCTATTAGAACAAACAACGAATTTGGTTATGTATTGCAGCGACGAAAGGCGTCAAAATAGCGACAGAAACAAGCAATATATGTGTCACGACCCAAATTTTTCACCGTCAGGAATCGTGATGGAGCCTACTCGGCAAGCCAATCATTAAAGTTTTTATCACATTAATTACAAATCAAAACAAAAATAGAAAATACCTAAAACAAAATAGAGATAAGATGCATAAGTGATATAACATTTCAACAATTCTAATACATAACTACCCAAATGATCTGGTGTCACAATCCATGAATGTCTAAGAAATTTTACAAATATTGGTTTGAAATAAGTACAACTGTTCTCAAAATGGAAAGAGACAGGAGAAACTAAAATGAAAGAAAGGGGACTCCAGGCTCTGCGAATGTCGGCAGATCTACTTGGGTCTCCCTGGACTGAAGGTAGCAACTTCAACTCTACTCACAAGGTCTGACATCAAAATTTGCACAAAAAGTGCAGTGCAGTATCAGTACAACCGACCTCATGTACTGGTAAGTGTCGAGCCTAACCTCGGTGAAGTGGTGACGATGCTAGGACACGATAACCATATAAACTTGTACAGTTAAATCATATACGAGGAAAACAATAATAACAGAAATTTAACAGATAAAGATGGGAAGGGGAAACATGTTGCGGGGAATATCAAATTCTAACAGTAATTCAATAGAGAAATAGAGTAAACACCATATATGAACCAACGAAAATAATGAAATAGTAACACGCGCACAGCATCACCCTTCGTGCTCTTACTCTCATCATCACCATAAGAAATAACAAAAATGGAATGACATCACCCTTCGTGCTTTAACTCTCATAATCATGGCACGACATCATGCTTCGTGCATTAACTCTCAAATCATGGCACGTCATCACCCTTCGTGCATTAACACTCACTCACAATATCGTGCACGGAATCACCCTTCGTGCTTTACACTCTTCCTCACCCAAACAAAGAAAAAATGACATTCCGGTAAGGGAATCAATAATAACCAATCTCATTTCAATAGTTAAGTTCACATAATAAGTCTCAACTTGAGTCAATACTCAACAATGATCCAATACCAAGAAAATTTCATAAGACTTGTTGAACATGGAGAATCATCAAATTTAAGCACGAACAGTAAGTAATAAGAGATGCAACGGTCACAATATAAGACTCACTTTCATGTTCAACATCAACGTATAGATACTCATCACTGTCGATGCCCCCTTTTTTTAAAGACGAAATCGGGTTTACGATATTTGGGAGGACAACTCGTTCCCTTTTGGGAATTGGGTTTTGTAAATTGAAGAGTTGCCACCTAATGATTAAGTTCATTAGGACACTAAGAAGGGTTTGAGTTTGAAGAACCATAGTTTGGGTAAGGGCTAGAAATTATCTCGAGGGGAAGGTGTTAGGCACCCCTCAAGATCCACTAGTGTGGTTCCCCACCATGTTATAATTGTGACTTCAAGTACAAGTAACAAATAAGCAAATAAGGGTTTCAAATATAAGGGATTGTCACATTATGGCTGCAGATAAGTTAAAGTTTGAAGAAACAAAAAGGGCTCAAATTTTGAGGAAACAGCTTGAAAATTCTTAAAAGTGATAAAATAAACAAATAAAGGGAAGGGGGTCCTAGGTTTACAAATAATATGGATCACATCAATGAAATACCCAGTAATCACTCCTCAAAAGAGGGGCTACACGTGGTATTAGCACACCGGTGATCATATCCATATCTACCCTTTCCCACCCCGTTAAGGTATTAAACGCGAAATGGTTTTGTTACTTATTGCATGCTAGTACCCGCCCCGATCCTATCAGTCCCGAAGGCATTTGGGACTACTAGTCCTAAAGGGAAGGGAGATGTGGGTTTTGTATGGTTTAAAAGGATAAAATTCTAAAGCGACAAACAAAACACATAAGGCAGATTATGGGAAACACATAACAATTTAAGGCTCAAGTAGGCCTCCTTATTCAAAGCAGCAAATTATTTAGCATGACTTACAAGTACTGGTTAGGTCTTTAATTAAACTTAACATAGGAAGGGTGGCTGATTTATCACATATTTTTAGATAAAAAGTCCGAATTAGACATGCCTGCTAGTTGTAATTATTACAGACGGGTATAGATGATTAATTACCTACAGGTTTGCCTAGATGAGACCTATAGGCATGATATCTAACAAGGTAAAGTACTGCTTTTAGGGAAAGATTACTGATTTTAGAAACAAACCAATTCTGCAGTTATTAAACGACATTATTACTGATTTTAAACTTGTAAACGAATCAGATTTAAATTATTGCTCTTATAGGAATGAATTCTAAGCGTCATTGATTTTAAAAAAAAATGATTTTGTAGGTGCAAGAGTCCTATAAGTATGGTATCTAGGATGTAGTTGATTATTTTTTCAACCTATAGATTGTTTGCCTAATGACATGTGCATATGCAGAAGTGCAGAAACTTATAGGCATGATTTCTAATGAAATGCATAACTTATAGGCAGGATTTCTAATGCAATAATGAAACGGCTTATAGGCAAGATTTCTATATGCAGATGTATAAACTTAGAGACGGTATTTCTAATGCAGTAATGAAACATCCTATCGGCAGGATCTCTATATGTAGTAATGAAACAACTTATAGGCAGGATTTCTATATGCAGATACGTAAGCGAAAATCTGTGATTGCAGAAGTAAATACCTAAAGCATGATATCTACCCCATATGCATAACATGATAGACCCTTCCCTTTTCACTATACACCCCATAAGTTATTACAAGATTATTACAACTTGAATGAATCCAGAAAAGTAAATTACCTCAGAAATCAAAATTCCAACCAAAGAGAGCCTAATTCAGACTCCTAGTCTGACACATGAAATAAACCAACTTCCAAAGATCAGACCCCCAAAGCCTTTCTCTTATTTGGGATGTGTCAAAGTTCCCAAGAGTCTCAAAAGGGGCTCAGGGAAATGCTTGCACCCCAAATATATTACAGAATTATAGTGCAGTGTGGAAGGGCCAGCCCTCAAATGTCCAAGTTCAGAGGAAACTCAAGGTCCCAAAGCAAGGATCATAGGAGGGGGTAGAACTTAGAGTCTAGGAGTACGTGTAAGTGCAATAGAGGGGAATTGGGGAAGGCCATGACATGCTGGTGGTCATCCCCACCAATTAGGATGTTGGCACACCCCTGACCAGCATGTTAGCCAAATTCAGGAGTTAGGACCCATTAAAGGTCAGGTTCAGACATGAGCAGCAATTTGGATGTTGCCAGGACATGAACTTTAACTCAACACACATTGGGGAATATGGGTATGGGGATTTTATAGCAAGGGGTAAACATATAAGAAAGAATATTCTTAATGCAGAGTATAAAGAACAAAGTAAACCAGGACATGGCAACTGTAAAGTAAATACATAGGGAAGGAGATGAAATTGAATTGGATACATACCAGTTTCAGGAAAACATGTAAGTAAAAAACGGCAATCTTGAAAAGCCAAGTTGCAAACAGAGCAGTACAAAAGTCTCAGCAGAGAGTAGAGAGTTTGAAAGAGTATTGTAATTGGAAGTTCAAAGTTCTAGAGCTGTAAAGTTTTTCAAAGCTTAAAGCTTTTGTCCAATGCAGAAGGGTCGAGCCCCTTTTATAGTATAATAAATAAGCAAGTAAAAGGTAAGGAAATATCATTGTAATCAGTCTCCCTTTAGTTAAGGGATTCTGATTTTAAACAATTATGGAAAGGGATTTGAAAAAATATTTTCCCAGTAGTATAATAAAGGGTAAGTACATAGAAGCTATTTAAGGCAACAAACTAACAGTACACGGTTTGTAAAAAAGGAAAGGGAATCAAATAGTAAAAATTAAAAATTCAGACCTTTACTCGAATAAATCAAGTCAAGAAAAGGGGTAAAGAACGGTTCAATTAGGGGAAACCAGTAACAATCAAGTGAACACAATTAAAGGAATCCGGAATCAATTAATAGTTGGCAAAGCCTTTTGAAAGAAGAGTTCTAATATATAAACACACAAATATGTAAATCAAGAAGAGACTGTCAAGTTATTTAAAAGAGAATTTTAATCGAACAGAAGTTCAGAATCATAAGCAAGGAGATGCAGGTTCAACCTGCAAACTCATAGTGAGTCTGAGAGTCCAGGGTCCCAATGTGGAACCCTAACTCAAACACAAAAATCAAAGTCGTTAAAAGAAAACCCCAAATCCTAGGGTTTCAAATGTTGAATCATACATGGAGGTGGTAAAACAAACCATTTGTTTTTCATAGTCTCAACAAAACAGACGTGATAGCATGCTTGAACAACAAAGCAAGAAACATCATGAAGAACATATTCGAGAAACTCACAACATAAACAAGTTCAGCAGAAAGAGACAGTGCAAACTTGAACACAAGCAGATGAATCATGTAAGAACATGAACAGAGTCAAAAATCAAATAACTTTAACGGTAGGCACATATAGCAGAAGAGTGGTGAAAATATAGCAGAAATTAACAGGAGAAAAGAAAGAGGTAAAAGACAATATATGCATAAAAATAAAAGAAATCATACGAGCAAGGTATAAACAAACACGCATAAAGCAAAGAAGAAAATAATCAAAAAGATTTTTTCAAAAATCCTTGCGGAAACCCTAAAAATCGGAGAGAAACGATTTTGACAAAAATTTTGGGGAAAACACTCTAGATGGAAAGAAAAGTATAGACATAGTACAGATCTAAACAAGAAATGGTGAAAGAACCTCGAATAACTTAGGGTTTCAGAGAAACCCTAGAAAGGAGAAAGGCTTGGAGACAGGTCTGATCCTGAGTTGGAAAGGTCAAGAGTCAGGTTCCTGAGTCTTGAATATGCCGGAGCATGGCCGGAGGAGCCATGAAATCAAAGGTCTGAGAAGATCGGAGAGGGAATCGTCAAGGTCAAGCCTCACAACTTTGAAAAACCAAGGTCTAATAATGGAGAGGAGTGAGTATAGACCATCAATGGCCTGAGAAGCCATGGATTCCGGTAAAAGCATGGTGAAAAGGGGGTTGGAGATGGCTAGGGTTCCGAAGAACCTTCGAGAGAGTTTGAGAATGGAGAGCATTCAAAGGCAGCTGGCTAAACAGAAATGGGGATTAGGGTAAGTTTTGGGGAATTAAAAATGGAAAGGGAAGATCATAATCGTTGATCAGATTGATCAACGGTCTAGATTAAAAGAGCCTTGGGTCGGGTAGTTAAATGGGTCAGAAGGTATGGAATTGGGCTGGCCCAGTTGGGATTAAAATTGGGTCAATTAGGGGGGTTAATGTGGCTATAACTGAAATACAAAATGTGCTGCAATTGAAATGAAATGAGGCCAGTTTTTAAATAGCCAGTTTTGTCCTTTTTATTTTATAAAATAGTAAAAAAGATTTTAAAAACAAATTATAAGTAATGAACCGACTAATAATGCATAAATATTAATCAAAAATACTGAAACCAATTTTACAATTGTAGAAATGCTATTAATCTTAAAATACGTTATAATTGCAATTATATGCAATTTGGTCTTTTAAATACCAAATAAATTTGTAAAAAAATATACAAAAATCCCCTTGACTAATTTTGGTGTAAATATGATAAAAAATAAAGTATTCACCAAAATTGATAGTTTTGGAAATAATTATTGATTTTGTACTGCTAAAAATGGACAATAAACTAATTTTAAAATCTTTAAAAATTAGGAAAAATGCCAAAACACTTAGCTATGCTTATATATGCATATATGTGCTATTTTGAGAGTATTTTGTATATGAAAATTATATAAGGAAAATTGGGTATCAACAGCTGCCCATTTTTACCTTGGAAGGATGAAAGAGTTATCGGGTAAAGATATGATGGTCAATTTGGCCGAACGAAATGATTTGAAGAATTTTAACCGAGCTCTGGTTCCTGAGCTACCTAAATATCCCTGGTCTTACAGGAATCAGGCCATATATAGTTCAGGATCCGTCGATGGAATATGCCGATGGAGACTTTTCTAAGAACGGGGCATGATGGATGATCAAAATCTAGTATGCTGCGGGAACCGAAGCGGGATCACTCCTGCTGAGATGGTTGTTTCTAGTCGGTGTACCTGCAAATGAATAATACCAACATATATTGTGCGTAAATTTAAACATGATGCAAGTTCCCATTGGACCATGAATGTTGTCTTTGGACGGTTAGGATGACGTCCTGGGCCATGAAGCATATAATAAAGGATTTGTAGGCTAGGAGAATGATGTCTCTGAACTATGATGCCTTTGAATAATGATATGCAAAAGATAAAATGGGGTACTTAGGCCATGGCATGGCGTACTCGGTCTATGAAAATGGTGCCTCCTAACAATGATGCCTTTGGAAAATTTGGCGATCTTTCAGCCCATGAAATGTAGAAGGTGGCGATCGTTCAGCCGTGCAAGAGAAATGAAGTGCCGATATTTCAGCCATGCGAGAAAAAAAATGGCATTATTTCAGCCATGCAAGAGAATAAAGTGGCGATGTTTCAGCCATGCAGGATTTAAGTAAAGGTGGTGATGTTTCAGCCGATACATGATTTAAATAAAGGTGGCGATATTTCAGCTATACAGGTGGAGGTAGATCTTAACCCTTGGTGCACACTCATGTTGGTATGTGAGCTTATATCGACCTGTTGGGCGTCGTGTGAAACTGTATCCGCTGGGATCAGTCTTGGTGCGTTCTCAAGGTTTTGTGGTGGTACACCAACACCTGGAGCATCCACACCGTTCTCTCTGTGGTTTTCAAGATTGTCATTTTCAACTCTATTGACTGAGCTAGGCATTTAGACATGAAATTGAAGATCTTGAAAAAGAAAATGTGTGAAAGATAACTTACGTTGTATAATGAAACCAGTAAGAAAATAATCACTATTATTTTTATCCCCATGGTGGGCGCCAAACTGTTTACCGTAAAAATGATAATAACAATTAAATTTGATTATGGGACTCTAAAAATATTTATCTATTTTTATGTTGGTTGTTAAGCAGTCGATGTTGTGTGTATGAGACATAGAAACGAAATAAGAGTTAAGGATAGGACGATAATCAAACCGATAGGCTGACAATCGGGGCCTCGAGCTTGTCGATTCAGGGGCCTCGAAGTCGATTCCGGAGCTCGGCTGCGAGCTATCGAAGGTGATCGAGGTATGGCTAACAGTTATAATAAAATCAGCAAAGGCTATTTATGGCCAGTGATAAATAATAAATGATGAACAAATATGAAGATAGTAAATAGAAGCAATAATATCAAGAGAATATGTTATAGAGCAAAGAGAATATTCTTGTATATTTGGTGTGGAGCAACTGAAGCAACATGCCCTTACAAAATGACAAGGATCCCCTTTATATAGGAGGGGAATCCCATCATAGTACAAAATGAATTAATTACAAAGATGTGGAGATGGGACATCTAGATGACACATTGCTTCGGGTTTAGAGTAGTCCATTAGGCTCTGTCAGTTCTAGTCGTATGCCTTGGGAACTTCCTATTTCTACCATTATCGTGGTCATTGTTGCGCTGAGGTCGAGTGTTGACGACCCTCGAGGGAGGATACTCGGCCGTGGCCTCGAGCCTTCGAGGTGATATTACGAAGTGCCTTAATGACGAGAAATTGGACCCTCCGATTTCACCGTATACAATAATCTGATGAACCTGGTCACATTGATGATTAGTGACTTTAAAAAGGTAAAATGTTCTAACTTTGTGTTGTTGTGGAGCTCAGACAGGGCGTACGCTTATGAAAAGCACAGAGTTTGTCATCATTAAAAAGGTGGAATTTTTTTGCCCAAGTGAAGTTGTTTTTGAAGATTGACAAAGGAACTCAAACATGAACCAGTCTCATCCACAGTGTACATAGACACGGGCATAATCAAGCATAAGGGATTCACGTGAGGGAGATAAGCTTAACTTGTTATATCTGATATCTTCTGATCGAAAAGGTTGCATAATTGATAAGAAAAAGGACTCCTTACTCAAAGAGAATACTATCCAATATAAGGAAGGAGTTAGAAGTTGAAGTTAACTAGAACTCTTCCACCGAGGAAGAGTAGCATTAGAACTCTAGTTATTGTCTATTCTACTAACTCTATAAATCGCAAGATGTTCTCGCTTTACAAGCACGCACAAAAGCTGAAGTTAAACGTGAGTTGAGAGCAAAATAGCAAGGCATTTTTCAAGCAATTCTTGTGTGAGTCAAGTGTGCGAACCTGAAGATACATGAACCAGTTCCAAGTGTCTGTCTTTTATTCTAGTTCAATTGTAGGTGTTTTCATATTGTACCTTTCAGCTTTATCAAGAATCAATTGTAATAGGTACTCTGATTATTCAAGTTAGAGTTAACTTGAAGTTGTCGCAACACTTAGAGGTCGGTTGCCACAACGGGATTAGAGGTAATCCTTAGGTTTACAAAGAGTTTTTGTAAATGTTGTTTTGGCTCAGTGATTTAGTAAAGTGTTGGGAAAAATCCTACTGAGTAGTAGGTCGTGATTTTTTCACCTTTTGAGCTGGGTGTTTTTCACGTAAAAATACTTGTGTTCTTTACTTTCCGCATTTATTATTTCCGTAGTAGTAGTTTAAGGAACACATAGAAAAACCGAATTCTTTTATAATATGTGCATTCAAAAATTGAACACCACACAAAGCAACCTCCCACGTGTGTGGCATTGAAGTATAAAACATCAACACTTAACTTTTAATAATATCATTGTGTGAATATATTTTATACCATCGGTGAATAGAACTTAAACTCTTTTGTATTTTAAGTGCTTATTGCAAACAAAAAAATCAAGAAAGATACAAAAACGAGCATTTAAAAGCGAATATGCACACACACAATATAAATAGATGTGTAATAATTAATGGAGATTTTCCCAATTTTTGGAGATTATCTGATAACTACATATGCATATATAAATAAATCCTCTCTGTTTTAAATCCAATCACCGTAGAAATCTCTCTATATACAAGTTTTCGGATTGAACATAATTTCAAATAGTGTTTTTTGTGCTTATGGTTATTCTGGCTATGTAATGGAAGTTGCTTATGGAGGGGTACCAGATTGTTACAGATGGAACCCTGATTGTTGTGAGGCCTTCCTTCAAGATGGCCTCCTAAGACCATAGCAATTGTTCCCCAAGTCCCAACTAGAAATCACCATATAAAAAAATAATTAGTTATTTAAAGCACACTAGAGAATACTGCTTTTATTGGCCTCATTTAAAAGATGTAGGGAGTATTATTTTCTATTGGTTAATGGTTAAGGAGCTTAAGTGGATTTAACTCCTAATTATATTCTCCAGCTTATCAGAAAATGAAGGCTCTAGCGGGTTCTTTTTCCCATTCAAAGTTGAAAAAGATATAGTTTACTAACTCTTGAATGGTAAGGGGGTTTAATGGAATTTAGCGATATATTTTGTCTAAAAGATCTAAGTAAATTCTAATCAATCCCTTAATTTTTTTAAAAGTAGAAAATAATTATCTCTTAAGCTTTCAAATGAAGCGAATAGAAACTAGAAACTAAAATGAGGCAGAATCAAGCAGCTAGAAATAATTGATTTTTACGTAAAGCAGAGTTCCCAAAAGATAAAATTTTCCAACAAATAAATAAGTAAATAAATAACCATAGTATCAGATGACTAAAAGACAAGTTTTGACTAGAGCATTTGAGGCATCCGACAACAATCTCCAGTGCTTGCAAAAACAAATTCCGTTCCAATTCATTCACATGATAGGCTTGTTGACAAGATTGAAAAGGTGTAACAACTCTCGATTTCATGATATATGAGTACGTTTTCAATAATGCCTTGATTCATGTGGTTTTTGAACAGTATCCTTCTTTTCCTTTTAAATCAAATAGCTAGCAGTAAAACAGAAAACGTCTTAACTTACAACGACTTAATTGGAGGGTAAATAAGGATGAGCCCACCTATCAACAAACGACTCCTATCTATTATGTATCGGTCGACTTGTAACAATTACTTGCTCACACATAATTAAGGCAGACCTGGTCAGAGTTTTACTTTTCTCAAATTTGCCAACAACTCCTCGAAGGGAAAACTATTAAGTGCAACCGCTTCCAAAAAACAATAGTCCGAAAAATATATAGTTTCTATATATTAATATATAATATAAATATTTTTTGTATATTTGACTAGCAGAAATAATTATTTTAGGCCAAGTGGCTAAATATATAACTTTCCCTAATTCGAATTTATGGCATCTTGCTTAACCACTAGCGTCTTTGAGAAAGTACCTTTTTTTCCTGTCACGTTAGTCTCCGAATAGGCACAGAAGCCGGGAGCACAGGAGCATACTACAAGCAAGGACCAAATAAAATAAAAAATAGGCATACAGCATACTACGATAATAGGCAATCAAGCTCCTCAAGAACAACTGTTCGACACCACAAACATCATGCGCAAATGACTTAAAACTGACACGCCTTAAACAACTGAAATTTCATTACCCAATTTGTACAAGACTAATAACCGGATATCACACACATCACGGTAAAGCCAGGCCAAAGGTGTGATGAATAAAAAGAATTTTCAAATGAAAAAACATCTTGCCATTTTAGTGGCAATCATGAATCCTGGCAAGTCAACCAATATCCACATCATATAGCCGGTTTAGCGAGGAAGTTCTCTAACAATAAAACATAACCCTCTTGACATTCTCTTTGAGAGCAGGAAGGGGCCTTACAGCAGCACCTGGTGCTCGCGTGCTCCTTCCCATAGCTCCTACACCACCTCTGTTTGGAGCAGCTGCGCTTGTGACTGATCCACTGTCAGATGTCTCTGGCTCCATGTAAAACCGAGCACGGAAAGCTGCCAAATGTGCATAATATGCTGGTGGAACTGCAAACAGCATCAATGAACTTAAGTTAGTAACATGCTACGATGAACAGGTTATACGTGGAGAAATTCCAAACAAAAAAAGGATAAGGGGTGGTTGAGAATGAGAAATAAAAATAGATGCTGAAGAAAAAGCCACTAACAAGTGCAGTGTACATACCAATGGAGACAGAACGAGTACACCTAGCATATCTGAAATTACGAGTAACAGTTAAAGCCACCAGAATTAGAATGCTGGAAAATTTCAAGAACTATGGCAGCTCAAAAGTAAACTTACGTATAGCAGAGATTGTTAGTCAAAGACTGCAGGCCGTCAGCAGTAAAATTGTTCTCATCCCACAGAACATGATAATGAGCTGGGCGGCTAGTACCCTGCAGTATCACAAAATCCAGTAACTTAAAACAGAATCCTTAGTACATGACTGTCATATGTTTATAGAATACCAATCTTATTACCTGTATGCCGGCATGGCTACAGAGATAGAAATCAAATTCAGTGGGGTGGCATATCTTTGAATCTACAACGGTACCTTCACAATTACATTATAAAAAGGTTTTAGAATCCATATGCAGCTAAGCTAGTATAGAATCACTAGAGATACATAGACTAATACTCACCAGGCAAAATGTTCCCACTCCGATCAACTGCATTTCTGTCGTGGTGGTTATTGGCAAACAACCTAGTATGATGACGTTTCTGGACCACAACAAATGTAACTGGGGGCTGATAGTCGGGTTCTAAAGATGCACATGCCTGAATTGGGTTCAAGTCAGTCCATACCTTCTAATAAATAAAAAGGGCAAGCTTGTTTTCTACCCATCTTCATGGTCAGAAAATAGAGAGAAATCTAGAGTTTATAGTAAACAGGCAGAGTAAGGTATAACAGAAGGGAAAATACCTTGCGGATTGCATCAAGTTCAAAAAGAAGAACTTGATAAAACTGTCCTTCACTAACACCATCTCTGAAGGGAAAAGGATAATCCATTTCAGACAAAAAAGGAACAGAAATTTCTATAATGCAGGTACAGAAGCGTTATTCAACAATACCTATAGAATATAATTCTCTGAGGCTTCTGTCCAGTTGCTCGACGGAAGGAAATAAGCAATTCCCTGAGTTATAAGTGAGATAGACCATCAGCCAGAAGCAAAATTAAGTCCATTAGCTTGAAACTTTAAAATCAAGACATGTTCGTTGAAAATAAGGAAAGAAAAAGGCGGAATACTTTATCATGCCACCAGTCACAGGTCCTCTAACTGGATCTTGCCAAGTCTTGTACAGATCTTGTATAAGCTCTTGCCTATGCGCTTGAGCAGAAACCAAACCAGCATACTTTGTAATCTCAGGCCAATCTTGAGAAGCAACCACCTGAAAGATATGAAAAGTTAGCACTTCTTTGCTTCAGATATATACATGAAGGGAGTGGATTCATGAAACCAAAAGAATGAAGTCTACAGCAATTACCGCAGCAATTGACGGGCTAGAATCCTCGCCAGGGTGGGGATGGGTGACATCTGCACCAAAAATGATTGTTGGGCGGTCGCTGACAAGGGGAATTCGTCTAGAGAGCGCATCAACCAGTACAGTATTTCTTCCTCCAACCTTCACATTTATCTTCAGGGATACATTGGCTAAATACTGCTTGCTCATCTTAAATACATGTTTTGTCAAGCAGCATTGCGAGACAATTCCAAGTTCAGTTTCACAAATCCGTTTTAGATCACCTATGAAAAGAAGTAAAAATTTCAGCTGTAGCATATTCCAGGAGTTTGCACAAGCACCATATGAATTTCACCATTTTAGGCTTGTACCATAAAGAGAGCCGTTATTATCTGGTAATATCACAATCAAAAGATCTAGCTCTCTCCCATTTGGCTGCAACTTTGTCATAGCATCATGAAATCGAGTTTTTAAGACTCTCTCAACTTGATCAGGGCGAGCACTCACTGGTGGTAGAACAGGATTGGGGTTGAAGTTCTACAAAGACAATAGTATCTTAAACTGATATATCTCAGGATTATCATATAGATAAAGGGAGAAAAGGGGGAAAACTGGGACTTCTGAATTACCATTCCGGATATCATGCACATTTGTGCAAGTTCGGAACAAAATCCACGTGCAACTGTGTCTTGCACATTGCGAGAAAAGTTTACACAGATCCAGTTGTTCACTGTTCCTCCATTAACCATTTTCTGCCAGCAATAATAAAGCGAAGAGTAAATAATTAAACAATCCAACACTGTCCAAAAATCCAAACAGAGTAGACAATAGACATGGCAACCTTCTGGCTATTTCATTGATTACTACGCCATTTCAATGTATTTGGGTACCAAGCTAGGCAACATAGGTTATTCCTTGTTTGAACCCCACTATTCACTTTTAAGGCTATATCATCCTAAGTTGCGCGGACTCTTCGATTTTGATGTCGTCCCCGTCCTGATACGAGATAGGGACGGGAGCGGGAGCGGGATACGTCCCGGATTCAGTCAATTGACTTTGAACACTTTGACCGAAGTCCATCGACAAATTTGGGAGAAAAATTGAGATTTTGATTCTCAAAAATAAAAAAATAAAACAATTTTAGGAGAATGAAAGAATAATGTCCATGTTGGAGAATGAGAAATTGAATTCTACAATATTCACGTAAGTTTTTCAGAAAATCTCTCAAAAATTTACAGTATTTTCATAGCTCTATCTTTTATTAGCTGAATCCCCGCACCCGTATCCATATCCGGATCCACACCCCCTAATCTTAAAATGTAGATTTTGCCAAATCCGATACTCGGATCCGTCCCCGTATCAGATACCCGCACCCGAGTCCAAACAACTTAGATATCATCCTAAGGTGCAGCTAAAGTAGATGGATCAACATCCATGATAAATCATATGATTGAACCACTGGAATCAGAAAAAATGGATTCTATCTCTCATCAGCTAAGAGGACAATATTAAATGCATGGTCTTGAACTAGTAACAAAAAGTAGCCAAACTACTTTTTGACCACCAACATAATGATGAGTTGTATTGCTCTAGGATATTTACAAGATCAAAAAGGAAAGCACAAAGCAAACAAACTGGAAGTTCCTTAAGGTTGGGTATTTTGTCACAACTCACAAGCTACATGTAGCGTAAACAAGCATCAACAAGGCAAGACCAGCTAAACTATACTTAAGTGAAGACCTAAAGTTTAGTGTTCAGTGACAAACCAGGCAAATCTTGTAAGAGCACAACACTAATCAATGGCATTTATCTGCATAGAAATGACAGTCAAACTAACTACAGGAATCTCGATAATGCTACTTTCAGTTACCTTATTCATCATATTCCACTGGCCCACTTGTGGCAGACAGTCTTTCTCTCGACCTGTATCATGGTATTTAAGCTGCAGAAACAATTAACATAATTTCACAATCCTATAACAAGCTTAATTCACCAAAGCAAATATCTGCAGCAAGAATATCTAACTTGAGAAGGATTAGTTATACCATCACCTTCAATCACATGATCACACCAAACAAACTAGAGAAAGCTTCAACTTACCCAAGGTGCAGGCAAAACGCGAGCCTCAACTTGAGCAAGCTTCTCACTGATCTTAATACCAAACTCCTTTGCATATGGGTCATCAGCATAAGCATTGTGATGAACAGTCTAATAAAAGAAAGTATTAGATGGTAAATACAGATAACATTGCAAAAAGGCCTGAATTTATCCTGAAAAACATGCAGGAAGAGTAAGATGGAAAAGTTTTGCCCGAGAAAAACACTAAAGCAATCAGCGAATACCTTGACTACCAAGGAGTATCTAGTGTACAAGACGCACAAACAACAAAAATTTATCCAGTAAGAGTGTTCCCACTAAGCTTGTCATAAAAAATCTCATTGTAAACACTTTGTCCACGACAACTTGAAAGTATTCTGCTATGATACACAACTACATGTAGAATTACGAACCAGCAATTGTATCAAAATGAACACTCTACTAACTAAAGTCAACCCTTTCACCAAATAAACCACACTTCGTAATACTCATAAAAACAAATATGAATTTTTGGTCACTCATTGCCATTCCCTTTGCCACAGTTCTACATTTATTAACTAAAAACCACGGGCAGGGGCAGATTTATATTGGATGAAGCGGGGTCATGTGACACCACTTCGATGAAAATTTTAATTTTATATATATATATATGAACATCAAAAACATTCTAATATTAATGGATGACACCACTTGACAAACAAAATTTGTCTGGTGCAAGGGGGGAGATGCTATGGTTTATCCAGGAGGTTACAGGATCGATTCTTCCCTGCTGTAAATTTGCCTTATTTTTTCTTTTAGCAAATTAATTTAAATACTTCTGGACCGGACACCCCTCTGCAATATACTACCAATCTTGCTAAGTAGTGTCATCTTTACTAACTTGTGACAAAGGTTTACTTTTTTCCTTCTTTTGCTTTCTTTTTTCTTTAAATTTCTTTTAATTTATATGATCTTCCTACAACATTTTTATTTATGTGTTAATTTATTTAAATGTGACACCACTTGTGAAAAATTCTGCATTCGCCAATGACCACGGGGAAATCTTGGAAATTTATTACCATACTGTCATTGCATTCCTCCTCATCGTAGAAAAACCTTTACCGAGGCATCATTGACGAACAAATACCATAATGCGTGCATCCTTCTCAAAAAGTACCATAACCAGTACATGAAAAAGGCAATAAAACTTAACAAAGAAAGATAGCTACGTCAAGGTTCACATAAAGCAATTAACAAACGAGGGACATAAATCATACAGATTACACATTGGCTACGAACCTCATTATTAGGATAAGAGTAATAGTAAAAGTTTCAGAAGCAAGATCCAACCTGAAGAATATCACGTTCTCTCTCTTGAGGACGCTGGCAGGTCACTTTTAGAAGTGCTGTTATCTGCCTCTCATTCAAGCGCTTTGAGTATCTCTGTCCCTCCACAATCTTACATACCTGGACTGAAGATATGTAAGCACATAAAATACACAAGATACTTAGAAAAGACTAGTTATCAGTGAGAAAGGCACCTACTTCCATTGGCAAGTAATTTGGCCTCTGCGTATTTCCAACTTGAAGACAAGGCAACTGGGTATGCCGAATGACAAAACCATAGGTTTCCCGAAAATATTCCACAACAGCTTTCATCGTACCCCTTTCATCAACAGGAAAACTGCCCAAAACAAATAAAAGACAACGATTAGCACGATGAGAAAATCCCATATATAGACAACAGAACATTAAAAGCTCAGAAGGCACACCACCAATTACACCTATATATAATTCAAATGTAAAGGTTTATGGTCAAGACTGGATATAAACAGAGAAAAAAGTAATATCACAATTATACTAAGCCAAATACACACGTCAACTCTCTTGTCGCTTGAGACGTCAAGCCAGAAATGCGATACTTCCTCCGCATATTTCCACGATGAGTGACCTCCACCTTTACACCTCTCAGGGCCTTCTTTATCTGCAGTTCAATGAAGTTAAAACAAAAGTAGCCAAACAACCTGAAAGAAAAAATGTATTTCCCTAATATTTGAAGAATCCAAGTATTGAGTCAATCGCTCGCAACAGTAAGAAATTCGGATAGATTATGACACAATCATGAATAAGATTGTCAAATGTCATAGCCAACCTTAACGCGGTCAGCATCAGACAGTGGTCTAGAAGAGATATCCCGATTCAGAAGCTGGCTCACAAAGTCAATAATCGGCAGTGGCTCAATGAAAGCCGTGGAAGACATATCTGTGCCACCAATATACAAAAGTGCACAATGATGAGAAATGTGTACTCAGTACAGACAAGCATTATGGTAAAAGTACTGAGCTTGACTGGCAATCAATTACTAGTTCTACTGAATCAAGCTACAAAAACCAGGATTTAACAAAGTCATGAAAATTGTGCTGACCAATATTCAGGGATAATCCCATCTGTGTAGGACGAATACTTTGATAGAAGCCACGCCAGCTCTCTAAACCTTCACCCAGTGGTTGTCTTCGGCCTAAATTAGGGGAATAGAAAGAGCGGCCCACAGGACAATACCTGCAGTCAACCATGATAAAGGGGAAAAGACAAATAAATAAATAATTTGAAAAGGAATCAATAAATGCGACAAACAGATATTATAGCAGTTCAAGAACCATACCTAGACGTTGGCAACTCGCGTAGCACAATATCCAGCACCTGAAGTGCTTCTTGCGGTGCATCAGCCTGTCTCCCTTGTAAGAACATCCCCAAGTGATGAAGATCAGCACGAGCCGCCAGCTTGATCACAACTTTAAACTCTCTTTCCCTCCTGCAACCACAAATAAGAAAAAGGATATATTAAATATTGTTAAAACTGAATCTGATTTCTCAAAACCCTAGGGACACACCTAGCACCACCAGGTCCATCATCATCATCAATTAGAGTGATTTTAAAATCCTTTTGAACAAAAGGAAGAGGCCCTGCAGTGTATAGACTTTTTCTTCCGTCATAGGCTGGAAGCCTCTTCCCAAGATGGGATTCTCTATAAAGCTTCACCAGCTGCTCCATGACAGCCCGGTTGACACCCCGAGAGGCGACCTCAGGAGTAATTGAAACCTGAAAGCCATTAGAAAATATCACAAGCAATTATCAAGATAGACCCTCAGTAGATAATATAAAGGAAGATCATAACTAGAACACTTAGCAATGATTGAGCACTCACATCATACTGGTGCAGATCTTTGTCAGGTAACTCAGCAAAGAAGTGATTGGCCTTAACTATGCATCTAATACCAGTACTACCCTTTCCTGGCCGGAGCGGAAACCTCATCGACTTGCTCGATGCTGGTTGTATTGCTTGGGTTGCAGCTGCTTCTGGCTGCACAACAAGTTGCTGGAATTGCTGTGTCGGTGGTTCAGGTGGCTGAGACGAGGAACCAGCCTCTGAGTATGTTTCTGATGGTCTTCCATATGGTACAGGCTGATGTGGAGTCTGGGTTGCTTGGTGCAGCTCGGGTACTGGTGGCCTAGGAGGGCCACCAGAAGGTGCCCCACGGCCCCCCATGCCACCACGGCGCTGGGGTTGTCCTCCACCTCGTTGATACTGCTGAGTTCCCCTGCCCTGTTGGTAGTATTCAGGAGGTCCACCATAAGACTGTTGAGGGGCCATTCCACCACGTGGAGCTCCCCCACCACGGCCACCATGTCCTCCATGCTGAGGTGCCCAGCCTCTTCCTCCACCTTGCTGATGCTGATGTTGCTGCTGTTGTGATGGGCGTTGGGCACCACCTCGTCCCCCTCCAGTTTCATGGGACTCAAAACTCTCAGCACCACCAGGAACATCAGTTCTCTTCTTCCGCACCATGTTAATAACTACAACAACCCAAGGACGAATATCACTTTAAAATGTTCAAGAGCTCAACAGCATTTTCCTCGAGAAACAATTAATAATACTGGTCAAAAAGCGCATCTGCTGCCTTTATCTGATACCAATCTACGAGCCCTAAGGACAACTTATAGGCTCCAGATCCAGAACTCCATAAATCACAAACCAAACATCTATGTGCTGAACCCCATAAATTACAGACTAAAAATCCATGTGCAGGTGTTCAAGCAAGCCACTTTTATTGTAAACAGCAACAAAAAGATCCACAGTATAATCTTATGCAGCAACAAGCTCCTAAATAAAAGGTTTCACTAGATTCATCTGTGATTCACAGAAAAACATGTCCAAGGTTTTAGACATATTCTTTGATGATCAAAGAGAACACATTAGCGGGCAACAAAAGGGTAAAAGCTCATATAATTTCCATTTCTCAAGACCACAAACGCAAAATAAAACTATTCACTCCTACAAGTACAACCTTAATTGAATTCATAATTCAAACAAGACAGACAAGAGAGAATAGGTACACTATTTTCGACTGGGTTGTTTTGTGATTAAAAAGCGGATAGACTTTTTTCTGTTTCTTTCAGAGACAAGTATTTATAGAAACATTTTTCACTACCAAACCCAAAAGGCAATTTCTTCCCATCCAGGTTGCTCTGAAAATGGTAACAAATAGAACAAAACAATAAATTTTGATATACAAAGATAACAGGACAAATGTTGTTAAAAATATAGGTTTATAATTTAACAAAGAATAAAACCTCACTAATCAAAATATAGCAATGTGCAGTTCAGTTACCCATATAATCATTTATGCTTAAGCGCAAGTATAGAAGATATAAAGGGCATTCTCACAACCTTAGCCTCCACAAGACTACAGCAACACACCCCTTAAGAGTGTCATATGCAGTATAACAAAGAGGAACCCGATAATGATTTTAAAAAATCATATAGTTTAGAAATCACTTAATAACTAGTCATCGAACAATTAAAATAGAGCTAACAGGATGATGCACGAACGGAAATCAAAATTTTACTTCTTTACAGCAGTCTATAAAACTAACACATCAAAAAGAACATACAAGTGATAAACAGCTCAACACTGCACTCATAACTTCACATTTTTCGGAAGGAAAAAAACACAAAAATAGAAGAGTTAAAATAAACCACGAAACAAACAAACTTCTAAACACCTATATTTCGCACATACAACATATATGAGAAAAACTCATAACATAAGCAAACAAAGAAACTCATACTGTTATTTAGATCTGATAATTAACTGAACTCAACGAAAACAAGAACAATCAAACTATCAGTGCAAGGAAAAACCCCTATATCGAAAAAAAAAGTCCAGCTAGATCTAACAAGAAACCGTAAAAGCTAAACTAACACATAAACAGTAAAATCATATACCTCAAAACCGCCGCCGAGATACCAACCACCACGGTGCCCTAAACACGAAGAGAGGCGAAGAGAGAGAAACGGCACTATATGTTTGTAGGGAGAGAAAAAGAGTGATAGGGGACTGGGAGTGTGATTTGTAGAGAGAGAAAATAAAATGTGTATAGATAACAAAAAGCAAATAGAGGCTGCATTAACCAGACACGCTCCTTTAAAACCCAGGGTTGGTTGTTTCCAAAATGACGAATCTGTCCCTACTCTATTTCATTTCGCTTCTCTACTGTATCAGAGGTCACTAATAGGTAACAGAATCCAATTTTTTATATTGAAGTTTGGTAAATCAGTAATATATCAAATTAAAGTAAATGTTAAATAAGTTTATTCGGTTTCATTTTTTATCCATCTTTTTGGAATTTTCTTGGGCGCATAGTATGTGTATTTCAAGTTTTCTTCTTGTCCTTAATCATTGGTTCTTGTTTTTATCAATTAACAGGAAACAGTGTTTTTATTTTATATTTCTATATGCGTGGTTGGCCAATAGCTTTATTTCAATGTTTTGACTTGATAGCTGGACAGAATAAATGAACAAACCGAAATATTCCCTCGTCAATTAAATGAGATCCCTTAACGAGGTCCAAACAAGCTTTGAAGTTTATTTTAAGGTTACTCAACAAAATCAGATGCCAATGATCTAACATTCACGAAAATTTTAGATATAAATATAAGTTCTTACCAAAGAATTTAGATCCCGTAAATATGGACTTGGCATGTTGGACCAGCCCCGCCTAACCTGTGCTTTAGTAGGATTGGACTAAAGTTTTTGGAGTCTATTTAAACACGAGACTTTTAAGTCCGGTCCCAATAAGCTCGTGGCTTGTAAGGCTTGATTGAGGCTGGGTTGAGCCAACCCGTGGGCCAAATAAAAAATTTTATTAAAAATATATGAAATATAAAACATATACTGCATCTAGCGATATAAAGTCAAAATTGGATCTTTACTTAGAGAAACCAAAGATTGATCTTGAGAAGTTCCAAGTGATGGATGTTGTCATGGATTGAAGGACCATTCTAGAAATATCCCGATCTTTCAGTAACAGTGCATGATGTATTTAGTATTTTTATTACCACTGTAGCATCAGAATTAACATTTAATATTGGTGGGCATGTTTTGACAAAATACAGAAGTTGCATCCATCGTAAAAATGTCCAAACACTTGTGTAGATAATAAATTTGCGTCGAGAAAATAAAATCAAGACCGAAAATATCACAACAATAATAGTATTTTATTTCGAATATTTGAGTGTACAATCTCTATGATTTCTTTGATTCTACTTTTCTAGTGTAAATTCAAGGGCGTTTGAGCTTGATCTTGAATTTGAATTTGATTTATACGTCGTGGACACTTTGATTGTTGCCGCGAATTTTATCACGAACAAGTAGCCTTGATCTTGAACGCCTTGTATTTGATTTGACTTCGTTCTTGATCTTGAATACTTGAATTGTTCCTCGTTCTTGAGCTTAAATACTTGATTTGTTATTCGTTCTTGAACTTGATTTCTTGAACTTGAACTTGAACTTGATTGCTTGAAACTTGTGGAGGATTTTTTGTAGTATTTGATCCACGAGCTCTTTATTTCTTCTTGTTATAACTTCTTGTGCCTTTTCTAAGTCATGAAGACCCCTATTTATAGTTGTGGAAGGGAAGAGTTATGATAAGAACAAAATCTTTCCGACCAATCAAATTAAAGTGTGACATGGCCGCATTTGATTGGCAAGAACATGTCACGTGCACGTATGGCCCTATTTCATTGGCATTTTAGTGTGACTTGGCATGCCTTGTCATTTTGACACGTGGCATGATCCTATTAGCTCTTCCGTTTGACTTAGCGCGCCGCGTCATTTGATACGTGGCACCAAACTAGGCCTCTAGGAATATGACATCTTGGGTTTAGTGAAGTGGGCTCATCACTTTAGCCCAATTGAATGGGTTAGCCCAATGCATCAAGACTTATTTATTTAATCCATATATATTGGACTTATATAATTAATTCAATTATATTAGTCCATCAATATTTATTTGGACCAATATATCTTGAATTTAAAATATAGTCCAAATTATTTATTGAATTTAAATTCAATAAATTTTACATGCCTACAACTTTTTACTACTCGAAATTATCTGCATAGCTTTTCCTAAACTCAACATGATAATATTTTTTTATGTGAATTTGAATATTATCAGTTTTTAAAATTTAATTATTTTTAATATCTAACTAATTAATATTGCATATGAATTATAGGTGTAGATAAAAGTGAAGATGTTAAGACAACATTGTTATAAGCGGATTCAAATGTATTTGATGAAAATGATGTGCTGTATATTGCATAAGCGTCATGGACGTTCTCTTGAGTAGTTTGTTTTGAGTTTTGACTTTTAGCCAATGAAATATAATCTTGTCTTTTTTTAGGTTTAAATATTTCTCTTTTTTTAGGTTATAACTTAAAGAAAAAATATAAAATTATATTTTTTAAAATAATGGGCCGGCATGGGAGCCCGCGATCCATGTAGGGATGGGGTGGGCTGATCATTATAAGGCCCATCAAAATGGTGGGCTAGCCCAGCCCAACCTGTCAATTGCTAAGGCCCACGCGGCTTGGCCTGGGCTAACCCGGCCCTAGAGGTGGGCATCGGTCGGTTCGTTCGGTTATGAATATTATCGGTTTAGCATATCGGTTATCGGTTTACAAATTTGATAAACCGATAACCGAATCGATAAGATATCGATTATCGGTATCGGTTATCGATCATTATCGGTTTACCCGATAATATAACTCAATCTAGAGTTAAGCAAAAAATAGAAGACAATTCACTGGAATTAAGTAAAAAATAGAATAATTCACATATATATACTACCCATTTCTGTTTTTTGTCAAGTGGCCACAACTGGAATAGTACTAATTTTTCAATAACAGGTGTCCAAGTACATTAATAATAATAAAAAGTAATAACAATTTCACCTTAAAATTAACAAGTCCAAACATATAGTACTAACAGTTCAAGATAAATTGATGTTATTTGTCAAATGTCTAACTTGAAAAAAGAAGCCATAGAGCAAAACCTTAATTTGTGCATAGGCATTCTAACACAAAATGAAAAACTTCTAGAAGGCAAGAAAATTGTGTCCTGTTGTCAAAGCTCGACGTAGTGTACAGAAGAATAATGTTAAAAATATACCCCAAACTGACGAAGATTGTCGATTGAGAATAGATAATTGCGAATAGAAATTAGTAGTTGTTATAGGTTGCACAACGCGAGCTCACAAAATTAAGAAACGAAAAAAATAAAAATAAAGAATTATTAACAGTCAAAAATATCAATATGAAGAAGAATTTTGTTATACGAATTAAAAGCACAATGTATAAGACTAAAGACTACGCCAGGAGTAACTAAGTAAGGTCTATGAAGAATGAAGAAGAAGCAGGTGAAGAGTGCGTCTGAGAAAGAATAGGAGATAATGAACTACAGCCCTATCATATGTATATACTTAAGGGTAAAATCATAATTTTATTAATTCTTATTGGGGTTATCGGTTAACCCATTAACAAAATTGGCAATCCGAAGCCCGGACTGATAACCCAATAATGAAAAAAATTCTAAATCATTACTGAATCGTTAACCCAATAACCCGATACTGATAACCCAATAAATAATTAACAATTCGAATTATCGACTTTACCAGATATACGCCCAGCCCTGCCCGGCCTGGCCATATTGACTGCTCTACCAATGATTTCTAGAAAATCAATATACAAAATATAATAGTATGAAATGTTATATGTTGATTATGTAAATACAGTCCAACATTGGTAATTAAAAATATATGTACGAGACAGAGAGATACTCGTAGCTCCCGTTTGGCCATAGATCTTAGTTAATTTTTTCAAAATAAAATTGAAAAAGTATTTGTATATGAAATATGATCAATTTTTTTTATATAAGTTTGAATTTTTTTTCAAGTTCCCAAAATTGGTTTAGGGTAGTTTTTGGGTGAAAATTTTCTTCCACTCACAAAACTTTAGCTTTCTTTTTTCAAATAAAAATACATGTCAAAACACAACTTCAACAATGACAAAAACAAAATCAATTTTTCAACGGAAAAGGCCTAAAAATGCCACTCAACTTTCAGAAATGGTTTATCCATGCCATCCGTTAAAAAATTATTATTTCCATGCCACTGTCGTTAAAGAAATGACTCATCCATGCCATTATTGACTAACAACTCAATTTTTATTTGGTCCATCCATATCACTGTTGTTAGTCAATAATGGCATGGATGGGCCATTTTCTTAACGACAGTGGCATGAAATAAACATTTTTAACAGATGGCATGGATAGACCATTTCTGAAAGTTAAGTGGCATTTTTAAGCCTTTTCTGATTTTCAATACAACTTCAAAAACTCTTTTTTTAAGTTTCAATCAAATTTATGTCGAAACGCTAGCTTAATGCAGTGAAGCCTTTTGGAAAAATCGTACATTTTAACTTAAAATAGAGAATATCTCACACCATTTTTTTTATTGGCTTATCTCAATATTATAATTATTGACAACTTTGTTTGGTTGGATTTAATTTCTTTTGTGGTATATTATTCACTAAAACAAACACATGTTGATTTTATTTTAATTTAATACCATTTCTTACCAAATCAAACCACATGTCACTGTAGACATCTAAAATTTATGGATCAGTGTGACAACCTGATACGTTATTTTGAGTATTAGCCTTTATTTTAGTGTTGGAGGACCTTTGTTAGCTCCTTTTGATATCTTATTGGTTTACGTGCATGGCCCACGTTCCTTTTTAAAAAGCTTTTATGTGAAAATTTGAAGAAAATATGATTTTTGACTTTTATGTGAAAATTTGAAGAAAATATGTCACACGAGAAGGTAGAGGAGGTATTGCCCTTGATTGACGAGCAGTAGACCTCGGTAAGGTTCTCGTGCCATTATGCCGACACTGGTTGCTCCACCGCCTGTACAGCTAGCTAGAGGTCGGGTCAGGTTGCTAGAGGTGGAGGTCAACCAGCTAGGGGTCGCTCGAGGAGCGGAGGTTAGAGTGGTGGGTCCCAGCCCCATTTTTATGATTTCCATCTAGACTTGAGGTAGAGTCATCTGACGATGTCATCACAAATGTTGTTCTAGTTTATCACAAAGATGCTTCAATTCTATTTGATTTGGGCTCTACTTATTTCTACGGGTCATCCTATTTTACTTCATTTTTATTATCCTTATGATTCTTTGAGTACTCTTGTATATATGTCCATGTCCATGGGAGATTTTATTGATGTAGATCGTCTCGGGAGCCTTAAGACTAGTGTAGACCTCCTACTTGTTGATATGGTGGACTTTGATGTTATTTTGGGCATGGATTGGCTGTCACTTTATCACAATATACTGGACTATCACGCTAAGGCAATGACCTAAGCCATGTTGGGGTTTCCCTAATTAGAGTGGAGGTGGACTCCTGGCCATTCTACTAACAGAGTTATTTCTTATGTGAAGGCTCGATGTATGGTCGAGAAGGGATGTCTAGAATATTTGGCCTATATTCGTGATCCTATCGCGGAGGTTCCTTCTATGGATTTAGTACCAGTTGTGCGTGAGTTTCTAGATGTTTCTTACATATTTGTCGTGGATGCCACCTGACAGGGATATTGACTTTTGTATTGACTTGACTTCGGGCACTCAGCCCATTTCTATTCCACTATATTGTATGGCCTTACCTGAGTTGAAGGAACAAAATAAGTAGTTGCAGGATTTGCTTGATAAAGGATTCATTAGCCCTGGTGTCTCACCTTGGGGTGCGCCGGTGTTGTTTGCGAAGAAAAAAGATGGTTTGATGAGGATGTGTATAGATTATCGACAATTGAACAAAGTACTATCAAGAACAAGTATCATTTGCCAAAGATTAATGACTTATTTGATCAGCTTCAGGGTGCCAAAGTGTTTTCAAAGATTGATTTGAGGTCTAACTACCATCAGTTGAAGATTAGGGCATCATATGCCCCTAAGACAACTTTTTGGACTCGGTATGGGCATTATGAGTTCTTAGTGATGTCATTTAACCTGACAAATACCCCAACAACATTTATGGATTTGATGAATCGGGTATTTAAGCCCTATTTTGATTTTTTTGTGATTTGTCTTCATTGATGATATTTGATCTACTCCCGCAGTCTAGAGGAGCATGAGCAATATCCTCGGATTGTACTTCAGACCTTGAGAGATGGTTAGTTATATGCCAAGTTCTCAAAGTGTGACTTTTCGTTGGATTCAGTTGCCTTTTTGGGAAATGTTGTATCTACCAAGGGCATTAAAATGGATCCTAAGAAGATTGAGGCAGTTTAGAACTGTCCTGGACCTACTTCAGCTACATAGATTCAGAGTTTCCTACGTTTGTCGGGTTATTATCGTCTGTTTGTGGTGCAATTTTCATACATCGCAGCCCCATTGACTAGATTGACCTAGAATGGTGCCCTATTCAGGTGGTCCGATGAGTGTGAGTTAAGCTTTTAGAAGCTCAAGACTGCCTTGACTACGAGTGTTGGTATCACCTATAGGTTCGGGATCCTATACTATGTGTCACACCTCTTTTTTGAGGGCTTACTATATCCCGTGAAGGATAAAATAAAAAGAGTTTTTCCAATTAAAGGACGGTCGGAACGGGATTAGTTATTTAAATTTTCAGAGTCGCCACTTGAGAATATAATGGTGTCTCAAGTCACCGAATTAATCCCGAACCGAGGAAAGTTTGACTCTGTTACAGTCTGCGAACTAGAAATCCTAGGTAAGGAATTCTGTTAATCCGGGAGAAGGTGTTAGGCACTCCCGAATTCCGTGGTTCTAGCACGGTCGCTCAACTGTTGTATTTGATTTTATCTGATTTTATTACATGCTAACTTATGTGCTTTTATTTATAAACTTCTTTTATTATTATTTATTTGAAAAGACTTGCGACATCGTGAAAGCACGTTTCCGATCACGTTGCCATCAAGGCACCCGTTTTCGTTAACACACTTCGACTTTGTCGAGATTTGGATTTGGGTTGCAATCAATGCACACCCGAGTTTAAGGAAGTAATTAAATCGCGCTTAACAGTCCTAGCGTGATAATGTTTGGGAAAAACCGTTGAAATTTGCTAAAACAACCCTTCCAAATTCTAAATATTTTTAATAATCAATTATCGAGGGCCCCGCAATTATTCTTGGTTCAGCGAGGCTCATCTCCAAATTTTAAGCCATTTTTAATTATTATTTATTTATTTAAGAATTACGACGTTGTGAAAACGCGTTTCTAACCACGTCACCACCAGTGTACACGTGATTATTAACGCATTTTGATTTTGCCGAGATTTGGATTTGGGTTGCAATCAATGCACACCCCAATTTAAGGAGGTAATTTTAGTTAAAATCGTGCCTAAAGAGGCTAACGTGTTGTTATCTTTTGGGAAGGTCATGAAATTTGCTAAATGGCTTGTCCCGAATCTCTAAGTATTTTTGATAAGTAAACTAATGAGGGCCCCGCAATTGTATAATTGATTTGGCGAGGCGCAACTCGATTTCATTTTAAAGGGTATTCAAACCAAAATTCGGAGGGCCATAAACTATTTGTTACCTAATTATGTTTCTCCTCAATTTATTTAAAGGAGTCTAATTAATTGACCAAATCTAGGTAAATAGATACTTGATTACTTAGAGGCAACGACGAGAAAAGTCCAACTAAAAAAACAAACCCGCATCATATTATGAAAGAAAGCTGTCGAGCTTGGGCCTAGAATTGAGACCAAATTCGAAACTTTAGCAGGTTTAAACGCGGGTCTCAATATCGAATCCCTGTAGGCCCACGACTAACAAAATTAATCAATTATGTGGTCCAACACAGGTATCAATAATATCTGGGCTCGCTTGTTATGAAACTAGGCCAACGTTGGGTCCGTCCAAATGGCCCGGGTTGAGACATAGTAATACAAACAGCATTGATACCCACGTATTAACATGAAATTAACGACTGAGCTTCTGAGTTAAACACCCTTGACACAAATTAACACCTTTAAACTTAGAGAAAGTATGCACGATAAAATATTTTGCAGATTTTCGAAGTCAGATGTCCTCAAAAACTAAAACCATGAAACCTAAACGTTGAAATAGAGACAAAATTTAACTAACAGCCTTTTAAGCACCTGCCAAATTGGCATTGGTATAAACACTCATATTAATCATACAATCATTTCAAGCTCACATAATATTCCAAACCTAAAATTCGAACTAACATTTAAAACATGATAGCAAACCCTGAAACACTTGAAAGGAATCAGTACTACCATAACCTAAACTCTAGATGAATTCCATGCCCTGTGAACAACAGAAGTTCAATTGTTACAGATACTAGAGAAAAACCAAGTCCACACACACTGAATCAGTGATAGAACCTGATAAAACCTTCAGTTAACATGGATTGCAAACTAAGCTATACCACTGAAACCAACAACCACATAATTCTTCAGCGAGCTTGAGCCCTCAAAACTTGAGGAAATTAGGGAGGGGTTCAACTAAAATCTAACATATAAATTGTGAGCACGTGATTTTTGCCCCAAGTAAAAGAATTCCAAAATCAAAATAAATAAATTTGGGTTACAATAATTTGTGACTCGTGAGAGATACCAGTGTTGGTAAATTGGATGAACAAGAGATAAAAAAGGAATTAATTAGAAAAATATCAAAATGGTAGAACAAATACTAGGAAAATTAAAAAAAGTGATAATAAATAAAATATAATAACAAATAAATAAAAATAAAATAATAAAATACTTCTGAAAATAATAAAATAAATACTTTTGAAAATAACACAAATCAAAAAATACAAAACAAGAGAAATACTAAAAAATACATATATATAGAATTTGGGCCAAAATTAGAAATATATATGGCAATACAAAATCGGACCAGGCCCAGTCTGTTGGCCCAGTCTCGCCAACCCGGTCTCTCAACCAAACGACACCGTTCTGGCTTGATAAGA
>MU742264.1:0-21232 GCA_026770625.1 Nicotiana glauca
CCTGAGTCTGAACTCATACCGCCACACGTAATGTACTTCACTTCCCAACTAGGAGACACGAAAATATTCTTCATGCGCCCATAACTCGGTGCTACACAACATATCACAATAGGAATCTAACACTTACCAGCTCATCTATCATTCAGCAGACTCCTTTGTCACTACCAAGATCACATAGATACATCTCGCAGTACTAACATACTCATCACATAGATATCCAACCGCCATTCTGGCTAATAGGGACAATACCGAAAATGCAAGTTCAAAACACTTGCTCACACAATCAGCACCTCGGTGCTCAAGCCATAGGCAAAGATCCGGCCTCAAGTCCTCTAAACTGGCCCAACATACTCACGAAGATCACATCTCATCCCTCGATCGGGGAAATCACAAACCATCAAGGCACATATAATACTAAGCGCTCATGTGCGCATACAGACGTGAGGAAGGAATTTCAAGAGTTATATCTCAAGCTGAATCAAGTACGCACGATAAGAATTCCAAGAAAGTGAAGTTTCCTAAAGGTTCTGCAGCCTCTTGAGGATAAATACAGACGTCTTTGTACCAATCCGTGAGACTCTACTAAACCTGCTCATGACTCGTGAGACCTAGTAACCTAGGCTCTGATACCAACTTGTCACGACCCAATTCCCACACCCGGTCGTGATGGCACCTCTCATGAAGACGAGGCCAGCCAACAGAACAACAACGCCTCTTTTAACAGTTACTTAGCATGAATAAGTCTGAATCATAGATAACGAAATCATATTGTGGAATAAACGTAATAAAATAGGGAACCCATCCCGGCTCAGTCCGAAATCGGGGTGTCACAAGTCACGAGCATCTAGAAGGATTTTTAAGTCAACTACAAGCCTATAATACATAGAATAAAATCTGGAATCAAAGGAAAAAAAAAAAAAAACCGATGCCGCGAACGCTGGCGGTCACCTTGCTCAGCTACGATAGCAAATCCTCAACCAGATCAAACCCGCTACCGGGTAAACCAATACCTGCATCTGCACGCGAGGTGCAGGGAGTAAAGTGAGTACTCCAACTCAGTGAGTAATAAAAGTAAATAATAATTGAGCGGCAAGAAAACACGTATAACAGATCATCATGCTGTATAGAAACAGTGTAAAACTCCTTTAGAAATCAGTGAAACTGTAAAATCTTTGGAAAATATCTTGGCTCAGTTTAAACCTCTTTTGAAAATGATCTTTTCAACAGCTGCAAAAATATTCTCAAACAATTAGTGTCGCTATACACAGAACCTCGCCCCTCGGGCCTTATTCTCGTTCATGGTCAGCCATTGTTACCTGACCGCACGGTGTTGTTCCTGGTCAGTTGTTGTTACCTCAGAATATTTTTTATTTATATTTTTGAATTATTGTTTTAGATACGGACGGTGTCTCTTGGTACTTTTAAAAAAAATGAAAAAGAAAATAAAGTTATTGACGTAGTCAATCCTACTGCATTAACATACTAATTTGAATTTTGTTCTTACGGTACCAATGGACTTCCGTCGGTAATTTAAATATATAAACTTATAGATAATTATTTTGTATTTTTTATTACACAATACCGAGGGAGGCTGTCGGTAAGTCCCTTGATAAGTATTTACTTAATTATCTCAGTGGTTGATTAGCCTATTTATTTAAATTTACACTAAGTGGAGGTAATACACTACCTAAAAATATATTAGTGGCAATTAACTTAGTAATTTATAATCACACAAAGTAAAAGTAAATTTTTAGTATCCTTAACAACATAGATTAACCTATACATTAATAATTACACACTGAGAAGAAGTGTATTAGTTGTTTCCGTAAGAAATATTAGTGATGATTTATCTTATAAATTGATAATTAATGTAAGTAGAAGTGTATTAATGCATGGTGTCCTTAAGTAACGTTAATAATTAGTGAACTAATTGTATCCTTATATAAGTAACGTTAGTGATTGATTAGCCGATATATTGATAATTATACACTAAAGGGAAGTGTATTAATGATATTTGTGAGAAATGTTTGTGATTGTTTAGCTTTAGTTTGATAATTAAAGTGAGTGGATGTTTATTAGTGGTATCGTTAATTAATACTAGTGGTATTCTGAAGTAACGCTAGTGATTCATTAGCCTATATATTAATATTATACTAATTATGTATATTAGTATAGTCTTAAAAACTATTACTGATTTATTAGCTTATGTATTAAGAATTACACTAAGTAGGAGTATACTAGTAATATCAGTTAGAAATATTAGCGATTGATTAACTTATAAATTGATAATTACATTAAGCAGATGCATATTAGTGGTATACTTAAGTAATGTTAATGATTGATTAGCCTATTGTCACGACCCAATTCCCACACCTGGTCGTGATGGCGTCTCTCATGAAGATGAGGCCAGCCAACAGAACAACAACGCCTCTTTTAACAGTTACTTAGCATGAATAAGTCTGAATCATAGATAACGAAATCATATTGCGGAATAAACGTAATAAAACAGGGAATCCATCCCGGCTCAGTCCGAAATCGGGGTGTCACAATTCACGAGCATCAAGAAGGATATTTAAGTCAACTACAAGCCTATAATACATAGAATAAAATCTGGAATCAAAGGAAAAAAAAGAATCCGATGCTGCGAACGCTAGCGGTCACCTTGCTCAGCTACGATAGCAAATCCTCAACCAGCTCAAACCCGCTACCGGGTAAACCAATACCTGCATCTGCACACGAGGTGCAGGGAGTAAAGTGAGTACTCCAACTCAGTGAGTAATAAAAGTAAATAATAACTGAGCGGCAAGAAAACACGTATAACATATCATCATGCTGTATAGAAACAGTGTAAAACTCCTTTAGAAATCAGTGAAACTGTGAAATCTTTGGAAAATATCTTGGCTCAGTTTAAACCTCTTTTGAAAACGATCTTTTCAACAGTTGCAAAAATAATCTCAAACAATTAGTGCCGCTATACATAGAACCTCGCCCCTCGGGCCTTATTCTCGTTCATGGTCAGCCATTGTTACCTGATCGCACGGTGTTATTCCTGGTCAGTCGTTGTTACCTGACCAAACGCATAATACAGTGTCATTGTTACAACTTTCTGAAAGTTATCCTCTTTAGGAGTGATCAGATAATATCATAACCGCAGATAGATATCTCAAGAAATATCACAAACAACAAATAATGAACAAATGCATGAATTCAATGCAATACATATGACCGGTACACTCAGGTACCCACTGCGGCGTGCAGTCCGATCCAACCATGTGTTTATCGTCGACGGCGCTCACTGGGGGTGTGTACAGACTACGGAGGGACTTCTACAGCCCAAGCGCAATATCAAGGCATCTCGTGGCATCAATTAATTCCTGGTCAGTCATTGTTACCTGACTGATCAGTCATTGTTACCACTGTTTCAATTCACATCATACAGTGTCATTGTTACCACTGTTTCAAGTCACATCATACAGTGTCATTTTACCACAATTTCAAAATCACTGCTGCAGCACGCAGCACAATCCATGCTTAGTCCAGAAATCATCATAAGCCCCTTGGAAATTTATAAAACAATAGTTCTCAGCCCGAATTATCATTTAAAATATCATTTGAGTTTTCAAAACTTAGGAATATGGCTGAGTTCGCAAAAATAATATTTTAAACCTTGGACTGAAACCAAATGATATGCAAGATATGCTAAAACAGTAATATCAATCCCCGAAGGATTCACATAGTTGGCACGAAGCCCAAACATGGCAATCAGCCCAAATTATGATGATAACAAGTAGTTTCTGTCAAATACGCGGTAAAAATCAACAACCGGGACGGACCAAGTCACAATCCCCAACGGTGCTCTACCCCACGCTCATATCCGGCGTGCAAGTCACCTCAATATAGCACTATGATGTGCAAATTCGGGGTTTCAAACCCTCAGGATTCATTTACAAGCATTACTCACCTCGAACCGGTGAAATCTCTAGCTCGCGACGCCTTTGCCCCTCAAATCGGCCTCCATGCGCGACGAATCTATCCAAAAACAGAGCAGATACATCACAATATGCTAAAGGAACAATACCCAATCGAAAACAATCGAAAATAATCGAAAAATAGCAAAAATCTCGAAACTAGCAAAACCCGAGCCCCAGGTCCACTTCTCAAAAAATTATAAAATTTACATCACCGGATTCCTCATCTCGCCACGAGTCTATACATATCAAATTTACCAGAATCGGGGTCCAATTGACCCTTCAAATCTCCATTCTTAACTCTCTTGAGTTCAAACCTTAAACCATCATTTTTGTACCTTAATTCCTTGAGTTTTCAACTCTAGTCCATGTATTTACACCATAAAATTATATTTTAAATCCAAGAATTCATACCTGATCAAAGCCCTTGAAACCCTCTTCAAAATCGCCCGAAAACTCCCCAAATCCGAAGTGAAATGTGTTACCCTTTCAAAATTTCGCGAAGATGAATTAAGTACTTCTGTCCAGCAGAATCCGCTTTTGCGGTCCAAACGTCGCTTCTGCGACTTCCGCTTATGTGGTCTCCTTCCGCTTCTGTGGAAAATCCCAAGATTCAAAGATCCGCTTCTGCGAAGCAAATTTCGCATATGCGGCTTCGCAGATGTGGCTTCCCAACCGCTTCTGCGGAAACAGGCAACTTCCCAGGTTTTCGCTTCTGCGGCTTCACCATCGCTTCTGCAAGACCGCACCTGCGGTCCCATAACCGCAGGTGCGAAAATACCAGATACCAGCATCTCATTTCCTTGCAAAAAATCCAAAAACTCTGCGTTTAACCATCCGAACTCACCTCGAGGCCCCCGGGACCTCACCCAAAAATACCAATACATCCTAATACATTATTTCAACTTGTTCCCATCATAAAAACACCACGATTAACACTAAAACCACCAAATTACATCAAATCCAAGCCTAAGTTCTTTCAAAAACTTTCAAAACACGCATTCGATCGAAAACCCGACCAAACGATGTCCGAATGACCTGAAATTTTACACACATATCCAAAATCACCTAACGAAGCTACAGCAACTCTTGAAATTTCATTCCGACCCTCGGATCAAAATCTCACCTATCAACTGGANTTGGAAATCACATCCGAGCCCTATAACTCATAAGTCAACGTCCGGTTGATTTTTCCAAGACAAGCCTTCCTTAAAGAGACTAAGTGTCTCATTTTCTACCAAAATCAATCCAAATCAACTCTAACACACCAAACACTGATAATGAAACATGAAGAAGCACACAACGGGGAAAACAGAGCGGTAACTCATGAGACGACGGGTCGGGTCGTCACACCTATCTATTAGTAATTACACTGATTAAGTAAAAGTTTATCAGTAGTAGTATTAAGAACTATTACTAATTGATTAGGTTATACCTGAGAAATGTTAGCGATTAATTTGGTTATAAATTTATAATTACAAAAAGTAGATGCGTATTAGCGGTATCCTTAAAGTGTGTGTGTGTTTATATATATATATATATACTATTATAAAAGTGTGAAGACCTACACTAAAAAGTTAAATTACCATAATAACCTTCATACTATCCTAATTAATTTATTTTTTTAAAAAGAGAACATACGCCTAGGAAGAGACTCCAATGTCTAACACACGTCTGTTGGGAAGAGTTGCCACCTTTCAGTTCTTTTATCTAAAAAAGACAAATCTCCTACGGCACATCTTCTCTTGTGTTGGTGCTTTGTTGGTTCAATTCGAACCGTGCGGCCTCACATGCGTTTATTGCACACCAATCCATATTGGAAGAAGAACTCCTATCGAGTATTGAAAGGTAATATTTCATGCCGGGAGCTAACTGTTGGTGTTCTCTTACATTCTCTGTTTATGTAATTGGATATGAATGTTTTAATTTATTCGAACCTTTTCAGAGTACAAGGGTCAAGTTAATTAATTTTCAGTGTGAATTTGGACATAGATTGTTTAAGTTTAAAAAAAAAATTTAAATCTACATATTTAGAAACAATATACAAATACTATAAGTTACAATAGTTAACAATTCAAAATATTTAATATTATTAGCAAAAAATGCTCAAAGAAAATTTTGTTTGACTGTCCAAATATTAATAGGTTCATTCCTTTTGAAACGGAGGGAGTATAACTTATTTATGATCATCTTAAGTTAAGGTGATCAATAATATATTATGTCATACAAAATTTTGGTTGTTGCATCTTTGATGATGTTGTTTTCTCAAACTAGAATGTGTAAATAAAGCATGGTCAAAGTCTGATGACTTATCTAAATTACATTCCTACTATTTTTATATATTTGGATTATTCACATATGTTCAACGGCTAAGCTACTTGATGTCTCAGTATAATTTTAATGCTTATATGTACTAATTAACATAAGGTATTTGATCGTAAAGACAAAGCAATGTTTATGCCTTTTTGTGAGATTTATGACCCTAACTTTTTCTTCTCCAACAGTCAAAACCATTATTCAATTCATGCGTATTTTAATCTGATTTAACTAAGCATTATGTTCCAAAATTCTCTAATTATACAAAATATTGCCGCTTTCAATTCTAATTCAAAAAAGAAGAGAGTCGTTCATGAGAAGAAGTTAATCCTCGGTGAAAATGTTCTGGAGTCCAAAGCCCGGTATGAAGTTACATATTTAAGTTTCTTTTTAACTTTTATTATCGTTGGTCTTGCATTTGTTTTCCATCATTTTGCAATACAATGTTTGAAGCTTTGGCAATTCTAGGTGCAAAATATTTTAATCACAAGTATTTTTTTCTCATCTAATATATTCGAATTAACTCTTGTTATGAAGTATTCATTTCTCATCAATTTTATATAAAATATCCTTAATATTTTTTAATATGGAAATTTACGAAAACAAAGTACATTTGTTTTCAAGAGAATTTTTTTTCTTATTAGTTGTCATTTGTGATCTTTGTCCCCGCCAAAGTAACCATTCTCGCAAAAACTTTTCTTATTGCGTGTGAGGAGTCTTTGTCCAAAGTCTTCAATTACCGGATAGAGTGAACTATTTTGGGGAAAAATATGATTTTGACACAAGTACACAACTTTCTTCGCTCCAATGTTTCTTGGGGATAAATGTATGTAGTACTATGGGAACTATTTGTATTTAGGTGAAGTTAAAAGTTCAAAAAACACAAATTTTCTCGACTGAATCATAATAAAAATTAATAATAGATCAGAGAAGTACATGTTTGTAGTTGAGAATGCCAAAATCAAAGTATCTTCCTTATTTTCCTTGTTAATGCCAATTTTTTTTTCTTATTTAGAACCAAGTTAATGTCGTTCCTTGTTCATTTGATGCGATGAAAATAGTATTACTAATTCGCAATGGTTCAGTAACACGATACAAGAATCCAAGACAAGAAATTGTTTTTAGGGCTATAAATATTAACTGAAGAAGAGGTAATACCATTTTAAATTTGTATTATATTCTTTACTTAATTATATGCCTTTATTAATAACATCAAATACTGATTAAGTCCTTACTATAGAACAAGATCCAAGCAATACTTTTCAATAATCATGTCGAAAAGAGAAAGAACTTCTTTAAACCAACTAAGAGTTGCTATTTTATGAATGGTCGATTGGATTATGTTAATTCCAACTACTCTCAGTGCACAAACACGTGGAATAACAACACCATTGTAAAGGAATCCGACAATGTCACTCCCACAAAAAAAAATTTTTGGCCGGATCTTCCAATCTTTTTACAGTTACACTTCATTTTGCCCGCTCCTTTAAAGGGCAACGGCAGTTCAAATGGTTCTGTACCTTTTAAGAGGCGAAAAAATTTAATAACCATGCCGGCCTAGGTAATAATCTTTAGAAATTTATGAATTATTTTCCTACATAATCACCTGATATTTATCACTAATATTAACATATTCTTCAGATGTAATATTCATGTTAGTAACAGTGAGAACCACTTATTAAAGAATGATAGAGAAGGAGAAAAGAGATGAAGTTACGACGTAAGGTAAGTTAAAATTACAAGAGTTTCCACGAAAAAAATTATTTAATATACTATACAGATAAGTTAATGTAATTTATGCAATTTGTAATCTTAAAACATGCATGAGTATGATCATATAATTGTTACTTCATGATAGATTCATCATCTTAATTTGGACGACAATCCAAATTAATTATCCATAGAAACTAGATCATCTTCTACCATATATAATTATTTAATCAAAACTTTATCTACTGATATAAAAATTATTGTATAAAATTGTGTACCTTATGATTTGATATACACGTGCAACGCACGTGTCGAGGAACTAGTATATATATATATATATATATATATATATATAGTAGAAGTGTATTGGTAGTATTCTTAGTTCTCACACTCAGTAGAAGTGTATTAAAAATATATCAATAAGAAATGTTAGCGATTGGTTAGCTTATAAATGGATAATTACATAAAGTAGATATGTATTAGTGGTATCCTAAAGTAATATTAATGATTGATTAGCCCATGTATTAATAATTAGACTAATTAAGTAGAAGTGTATTAATAGTATTCTTAAGAACTATTACTGATTGATTAGCTTATACATTGAGAATTACACTAAGTAGAAGTGTATTAGTAATACCAGTAAGAAAAATAAGCGATTGATTAGCCTATACACTGAAAATTCTACTAAGTAGAATATTAGCAGTATTCTTAAGAAATATTACTCATTGTTTAGTTTATAAAATGATAACTACACTAAGTAGAAGTGCATTAGTGATATCCTTAAGTAATATTAGTGATTGATTAGACTATTAATTGATAGTTAATTACATGAAAGTGGTTTAGTAGTAATTAGCTTGTAAATTAATAATAACATTAGCTTATGATCTATTTTAAATTATTAATATTAATTTTATTATTAATTAATGCTAGAAGATGAATAAATATTACATATAAATTATACAGTAAGAAGAATTATATGTTAGGTTTTTGTAAATTATTAGTTTATTTTTATTGATTCATAGTAATTTAGCTAGAATTTAATTAATTATCTGTTTGATATTTTATATAATAATTACATACTAGGTAATTTGTTAGGTATGGTATTTGATATTTTTTTAAAATACCTTAATACTGATACCGTACCGAAATATATACTAAATTACATATTATATATATACATATTAGCTTGTAAATTAATAATAACATTAGCTTATGATCTATTTTAAATTATTAATATTAATTTTATTATTAATTAATGCTAAAATATGAAGTACATTGAAAATATTACAATCATGGGCATAACATTGTCAAAATTAAATATTTCTAGAAACTTAAATACTACACATAAATTATACAGCAAGAAGAATTATATGTTTAGGTTTTTGTAAAATATTAGTTTATTTTTATTGATTCATACCAATTTACCTAGAATTTAATTAATTATCTGTTTGATATTTTATATAATAATTACATACTAGGTAATTCGTTAGGCATGGTATTTGGTATTTTTTTTAAAATATCGAAATACTGATACCGTACCGTATATATATATATATATATATATATATATATATATATATATATATATATATATATATATATATATATATATATATATATNAGGGAATAGCAGACAGCTTAAGGTCAACAGAGTCCGGAACCAAAATATGGTTCTTTTGGACTCAAACTACGTAAATATGTGTAAAAAAAAAAAAAAAGCTACCAAAGTATATATAACGCCAGAAAACCTGGCGTTATACATTAACAGTAACTGCACCGTTAATGTATAACGCCAGATTTTCTAGCGTTATATAAAAAATATCTGACACAACTGATATAACGCCATAAAAAGTGGCGTTATATCAAATTACTGACAAACCTGCAGCTTCCTCTGGTAAGTTGTCTTGCTTTAAGTCTTATGCTTACTTACTTTTCTGCAAAAGTGGGTATGTTTTCTAAAATAAGTCATCATTATTCAATAACACACTTGAATTATTTGTGTAATTTTAATTTATCATATATTGGGCATATAATTAATTTTTATATTAAGTTCTTTATAATTTTAATTTTATATCCTATTTTTTGATATATTAATTTTTGTATATATTATATTTATATAAAATTATAAGTTATTATTATTATTATTATTATTATTATTATTGTATAAAAAGAAATATAACCATTATTTAAAAATAAAAAAATACAAATGTAAGATATCTAAAGTTGCTAAAATTGAAAAGTAAAAACTAAAATTTAAAAAAGAAAATTAACAATACAAATTAAAATGTTGTTTCGTCTTCTCGGTTATTTGATAGTGTCTTAAGTAGTTTTTTAATTTGTCTCAAATAAGTGGTTATAGTGTCTCAAATAACCGAGAAGACGAAACATTATTTCTTAAGACAAATTAAAAAACTACTTAAGACAATATCAAATAATCGAGAAGACGAAACAACATTATTTCTTAAGACAAATTAAAAAACTACTTAAGACACTATCAAATAACCGAGAAGACGAATTAATCACTTATTTGAGACAAATTAAAAAATTACTTAAGACACTATCAAATAACCGAGAAGACGAATTAATCACTTATTTGAGACAAATTAAAAAACTACTTAAGACACTATCAAATAACCGAGAAGACGAAACAACATTTTAATTTGTATTGTTAATTTTCTTTTTTAAATTTTAGTTTTTACTTTTCAATTTTAGCAACTTTAGATATCTTACATTTGCATTTTTTTATTTTTAAATAATGGTTATATTTCTTTTTATACAATAATAATAATAATAATAATAATAACTTATAATTTTATATAAATATAATATATACAAAAATTAATATATCAAAAAATAGGATATAAAATTAAAATTATAAAGAACTTAATATAAAAATTAATTATATGCCCAATATATGATAAATTAAAATTACACAAATAATTCAAGTGTGTTATTGAATAATGATGACTTATTTTAGAAAACATACTCACTTTTGCAGAAAAGTAAGCATAAGACTCTTAAAGCAAGACAACTTACCATAGGAAGCTGCAGGTTTGTCAGTAATTTGATAAAACGCCACTTTTTATGGCGTTATATCAGATATGTCAGATATTTTTTATATAACGCCAGAAAATTTGGCGTTATACATTAACGGTACAGTTACCGTTAATGTATAACGTCAGGTTTTCTGGCGTTATATATACTTTGGTAATTTTTTTTTTTTTACACCTATTTACGTAGTTTGAGTCCAAAAGAACCACATTTTGGTTCCGGACTCAAGGTCAACATGCCTGCTTGTCCTCACGAGGGTATTATCGTCATTTCTGTTAAAATAGATTAATATGATTGATCAAAAAAGAATTTTACTGTAGTTACTATATTAATTTTTGGTGCCTTGACTAAATTGCCCTTTGCTTATGTCATTGTTCATCACTCTTAAGATATGCATAGCTTTGGAATTAACGTGGGCCCATCTGATTATTTTCAATAGCTATAATTTCAATGGTTGAATCTTCCATGCCTATTATACTATGCACTACTATTTCCAACACGTGGCCCTCTTTCAATGTGTTACCTTCCCTTGACCACATATTTCAATTCTACTATCTCTTTGAAATAGATTATGTAGTAATTTATACACAGAGAAAGCTTTGCCATGAAATTCTTGAAGGACGTGTTTTTACTTTTCCAGTTTTCACTTCTTTGCTTCTGTTTTATTTCTCTTGTACAAAATGTTAACATTAACATATTTTAATTTAAAAATAAAATCTAACTAACAATAAAACATGATTCACAGAGAGATATTATTATTTGATATTCTAAAAGAGCTAATATGAGTTAAAATTAATATCCTTGGTATTAAATATTTAATAAGATGGTACTTTATAATTGTATCATTATTTTTCTAACCAAAAGCAATAAATTATAAATCATATAATCATGATATAATACTTCATCTTAAAAGTGTGTAAACCTTTTGTCTTAATTTTCTGTTTGATAATATAAATTATCGCATTTCATCTCAAAATAAATGCTTTGTGATTATACTTGGTGCAAAGTTCGTAATATTGTTGCAGGTATTGCCTTTTCTAGCGTGATAGATTATATCAATAGTATCGGGGTAATACTTCTAATTTGTGCTACAAAGATTCCTTAATAAAATAGAAGAGAGTTGACTATAACAAAAAACTTTAAGAACATTTAAATTATACTAATATAAATATCTAAATTATGCTAATAACTTTATAAAAATAGAGAAAAACTTCAAGAAGCTTTAGGGATTTAGAAGGCACTAATGTAGCTATACAACTTTTAAAAAAAAAGGACTAAAATAATTAAAATATATACCTTAGCCCAAGGAATTAAAGAAGATGAATTTCCGTTAAAACTTAGCGCCTCAAACAAATATGAGGGAGCAACATTAAGAAGACAAAGCAATTAAAAAAATACTTAGATGTATATCTAGGTATTTAGATGATTATAACAAAATTATAAAGTTGATAGAAGGAAACTATTACTATATTAAAAATATGAAACAAAAAATAGATAATATGGCCGTCATATATCTTATTATCTATATTATGTCATTATCATTCTTTGAAAACTGAAGAGAATTATGTTGTTATAGCTAAACATGGAGCATAGTTACATTTTGTTATACACCCGTTCCTGGAGTACATTATCTATTTGGTGTTAATACATTAGTGTTTAATATCAACTATATAAAAAAGAAAAAAAATTAGCATGTATTCTCATTTATAAAAATACAATCAAGCAACTCTTCGCTCTTTCCAACATATCACATTGAAATGTAGTTCTTTACAAAAAGTCAATATTTTTTTTGTTGAGTACTTTCTTAAGCCTATAATAAACTAACATTTTATAGAATTAGAGAGAAATTCTGAATAAGATATTATATTAAATTATTTAAGTATATATTAAAACTAATTGCAAATATTAAAGAGTATAAAGATACATTACTAAATTTAAAACAAACGAAGTTTATATCGTATTTGAATTTTTGGTAAAATTTGATAAATTTAAGTTCAGTATTGCAGAAACTATCAATATACCGATAAGTTACAAAAGATTTTACCTTAAGATGAATATGTGACAAAGTTATGAACATAAAAGAATAGAGAAGTTTAAATTAAAAATATGCAAAATTTAAAAAATTTAGTGTAGCATTCTCTTTTGATTAGCACAATTAGGCGATTTTCGTGCCATTATTTTAAGTTTTTGAATTGTATAAATAAGAGCTTAAAGACAGAATTTGGAGTTTTCGAGTTAAAACTTGACTTCGTGTCCCGGAGAATAGCAAATGTTCAGACGAGTAAGACTTGTCATGAGTCCAACGCATCATTAAAGCTCCAATATAAATTATGTCACAACTTCGGTATCAATTATTCACAAACCCAGACGACTTGCACACAAAAATTGTGAACACATTTTTTGTTCAAAATTGATCCAACTGGTCCAAATCAAATCTTAATTTAATATCCAACCTTCTAATACCTATCACAATAATTTTCGATTATTAAATTCAATCCAAAACTTCAAAGACCAATAGACACACTTTGTCTTCTTTACCAATCAAGCTCAACAACTGTGTTTTTAAAATTCCTTCAAACAAACCATTCCAAACCAACTACAAATATGCAACGAATATTTAATTTTTTACAACTCAAATGAAAAAGAAAAAAGAAGAAGTAAATTCTAGCATATGATATATATTTATTTAATTTCTAAAATAAGGTACTCATATAATATGTGACAATCTGAGTGACAACAAATAAAATTTCTTGGCATTCTCTTGAGGTTGGGCCCGTGCCTCGCACGGGCACTTCCTTACTAGTATATATATATATATATAAGAGGGAATAAGCAGGCAGCAGGTCAACATGCCCGCTTAGAATTCAAAGAACAATCTGGTCATTTCATGATAAATAAGGTAATATGATTGGCCAAAAAAAGTTATCGTACATAAGCTTTTAATAGCCTTTGACTAAATTGCCCCAAGTGAGGTACTTCTATTTTAAAAACTTGTGGGCCCATTAAATACAACCATCTCTTATGCAGCCTTTTATTCTTAAACATTGGCATTGGACTATTGGAGCTTGTGGAACGTAGCTATGTCAGGTTTTAATGTATGAAACCTTTAAAATACTCTTCTATATTTATTTCATAGAGAATATATTAACTGATAAAATTTTATAAATTTCATATTTCATTAGTTTTTCTTATTTCTATTACAATTTTTATTTAAGTAAGAAAACATAAAACAATTTACACTAATAATATCAAATAAATTATTTAAACTGAATCAAATCCAAATTATGTTTTTATAACAATATAGTAAAACTTCTATTTTACACAAACTTCTAATTTTCATTTTTATCTGAGCAAAAAATTATGTTTATACTATAGTGAAACTTTTTTGTAAAAATTGCACGGGCGCCCCTCTTTAACCTGTAGCCGCTTTGTCTTTTTGTTTGCATCCATACCCACTTTTTAAAAAACTTCAGCTTCCCTTTATAACTGAAAAACTTCAGCTCTAGAGAGCTGAAGTTTCCGGGTTACTAAACAAAAACTTCAGCTCTAGAGCTGAAGTTTTCGGGTTACTAAACAAAAATTTCAGCTCTAGAGCTGAAGTTTTTATTTTATAACTGAAAACTTCAGCTCTAGAGCTGAAGTTTTTATTTTATAACTTGAAAACTTCAGCTCTAGAGCTGAAGTTTTGGGGCTACTAAACAAAAACTTCAGCTCTAGAGCTGAAGTTTTCTAGTTACAACATAGAAACTTCAGCTCTAGAGCTGAAGTTATTATTTTGTAACTTGAAAACTTCAGCTCTATAGCTGAAGTTTTGGGGCTACTAAACAAAAACTTCAGCTGAAGTTTTATAGTTACAACATAGAAACTTCAGCTCTAGAGCTGAAGTTATTATTTTGTAACTTGAAAACTTCAGCTCTATAGCTGAAGTTGTGGGGCTACTAAACAAAAACTTCAGCTCTAGAGCTGAAGTTTGTATTTTATAACTGGCAAACTTCAGCTCTAGAGCTGAAGTTTCTATGTTGTAACTAGAAAACTTCAGCTCTAGAGCTGAAGTTTGTATTTTATAACTGGCAAACTTCAGCTCTAGAGCTGAAGTTTCTATGTTGTAACTAGAAAACTTCAGCTCTAGAGCTGAAGTTTGTATTTTATAACTGGCAAACTTCAGCTCTAGAGCTGAAGTTTCTATGTTGTAACTAGAAAACTTCAGCTCTAGAGCTGAAGTTTGTATTTTATAACTGGCAAACTTCAGCTCTAGAGCTGAAGTTTCTATGTTGTAACTAGAAAACTTCAGCTCTAGAGCTGAAGTTTGTATTTTATAACTGGCAAACTTCAGCTCTAGAGCTGAAGTTTCTATGTTGTAACTAGAAAACTTCAGCTCTAGAGCTGAAGTTTGTATTTTATAACTGGCAAACTTCAGCTCTAGAGCTGAAGTTTCTATGTTGTAACTAGAAAACTTCAGCTCTAGAGCTGAAGTTTGTATTTTATAACTGGCAAACTTCAGCTCTAGAGCTGAAGTTTCTATGTTGTAACTAGAAAACTTCAGCTCTAGAGCTGAAGTTTTGGGGCTACTAAACAAAAACTTCAGCTCTAGAGCTGAACTTCAGGCCCGGCTACTAAAATGCTGAAGTTTTGTGTGATTGCCTTTGATAGTTCAGCCCCGTGTGCTGAAGTTATACGAAAAAGCGGGTACGCTTGCAATTTTTTTTGCAAAGCAGGCATAGGTTAAAATGTGACATAAAAAACGGGTATAGATGCAATTGCCCCCGTTTGTATCAAGCTCGGTTGTTCCGATATATTTTGACACCTATAGTAAAGTGTTGTTATATAAAATATATATTATAATATAAAATAAAAAATTGATTCTCAAGAAAATTTGGCTATTATAATAAAACATTGTTATAGCGGATAGTTGTTATAGAAATGTCTAACTGTATTATAATACTTCAATAACGAATGTACACTAATATTTCATTAAACAAAAACTTGTTAATATGGCATAAACTATTTTCATGTAAAATGTACTTTTCTATTGAAATGGTATAACAATAGAGTGCGCACGAGAAATGAGAATAATTTCCACTAATGATACTGAGTATCAAAGAGAATATAGTTTTTCAAATTTTATGAGAGGTTCGCTATAAGACTTTGTTATAAATCTGTATTGCTGTAAATTAAATAATAATCTTTCTGAAAACAGAAACAGAAAGGTAGTAGAAATTGAATTCCTAAAACAGTAAACTTCTTCAAAATAAATTCTGGAAAAACGTTATAGGAACAAAACGAGCCCACTGAATACACAGTATTGTGACGACCCGACCCGTCGTCTCATGATTTACCGCTCTGTTTCCCCGTTTTATGCTTCTTCATGTTTCATTAACAGTATTTGGTGTGTTAGAGTTGATTTGGATTGGTTTTGGTAGGAAATGAGACACTTAGTCTCTTTAAGGGATGCTTGTTTTGGAAAAGTCAACCGGATGTTGACTATTGAGTTAGAGGGCTCGGATGTAATTTTCGGTGATTCGGTTAGCTTCGGGGGATGATTTGTGGCTTAGAAGTGCGATCGAAATTGATTTTGGAAGTCCGGTGTAGAATTAGGCTTGAATTGGCGAAGTTAATATTTTGGCGAATTCCGGTTGATGGGTGAGATTTTGATCTGAGGGTCGGAATGGAATTCTGAGAGTTGCAGTAGCTTCGTTGGGTGATTTTGGATGTGTGTGCAAAATTTCAGGTCACTCGGAAGTGTTTTGGTCGGGTTTTGGATCGAATGCGTGTTTCGGAAATTTTTGAAGAACTTAGGCTTGAATCCGATGTGATTTAATAGTTTTAGCATTGTTTGATGTGTTTTGATGATTGGAGCAAGTATGAATAATGTTTTAGGATGGGTTGGTGTTTTTGGTTGAGGTTCCGGGGGCCTCGGGGTGATTTCGGAGGGTCAATCGGACCATTTTTGGACTTAAGATTGCAGGTTTCAGCTGTTGGTGTTGCAGAAAAATATTGTTCATCGCGTTCGCGTGGGTGAGTCGCAAACGCGTAGAGGAAACTTGAGGGCCAGGAATTTTGGCCTACGCGTTCGCGTCAGAAGGCCTCGCAATCGCGTAGGGGAAGCTGGTCAGCCAACGCGTTCGCGTGGGGGAGGTTCGCGTTCGCGTAAGTGAAGGACCCAGGCCTTCGCGTTCGCGTGGATGAAGCCGCATTCACGAAGGGCATTTTTGGTGGAGTGATAATTTGGTCATCGCGAATGCGGGAGGACCCTCGCGTTCGCGTACAGTAAAATATTTGGGCAGAAGGGTTTTTATATTATTTCATCCGCGAAACTTGGTTCATTTTCCTCCATTGTTGAGCACCTTGAGAGCTTTTTGGTAGAAATTGAAGAGGGTTTCGACGGGAATTGATTGCAGGTGAGTCCTATGGCCTAGAAACATCATTTTATTGAAGAATCAATCTGTAAATTCATGAAAATTTGAGTAAAATTGGAAGAACTAGGGCTTGACTTTTGAAATGAAAATTTGGGATTTGAGGGGGCATTTGAGCTCCGATTTTGGTAAATTTGATATGTATGAACTCGTGGCGAGACGAGTAATCCGGTGACGTAAATTTTATAATTTTTTGAGAAGTGGGCCTGGGGCTCGAGTTTTGCTAGTTTCGAGATTTTTGCTATTTTCGATTGTTTTTTATTGGGTATTGTTCCCTTAGCATATTGTGATGTATCCGCTCTGTTTTTGGATAGATTCGTCGTGCGTGGAGGACGATTTGAGGGGCAAAGGCATCGCGAGCTAGAGATTTCACCGGTTCGAGGTGAGCAATGATTGTAAATGATATCCTGAGGGTTTGAAACCCCGGATTTGCACATCATAGTGCTTTATTGAGGTGACTTGCACGCCGGATAGCGATCGTGGGTAGAGCACCGTTGGAGATTGTGATTTGGTCCGTCCCGATTGATGAAATTACTACGTATTTGACTGAAACTACTTGCTATCATCATAATTTGAGCTGATTGCCATGTTTGGGTTTCGTGTCAACTATGTGAATCCTTCAGGGATTGATATCACTGTTTTCGCATCACTTTGCATATTATTCGATCTCGGTCCAAGGTTTTAATACTGTCTTGCAAACTCAACCATTTTTCTAAGACTTGAAAACTTAAACAATATTCTATCGACGTTGTGAGCTGAGAACTAACATGTTGTATTGCCCAAGTGGCTTATGTGCATTTCTGGATTGAGCATGGATCGGGCTGCGCGCCGCAGCAGTGTTACATGTGTATTTCTGGACTATGGATTGCTCGGGCTACACGCCGTAGCGGTGTTATATTGATATTGAGGCCGAGGGCCTGGTTGATGCCACGAGATGGCTTGATATTGCGCTTGGGCTGTAGGAGCACCTCCGGAGTCTATACACACTCCCAGTGAGCGCCGTCGACATTAAATGGATCGGGATGCGCACCGCAGCGGGTACCGGAATATACCGTCATATGCATTGCATTGCACTCATGCATTTGTTTCCTATTTGTATTATCTGTCATGGCATTCCAGCCCTCACATTTCATTGGTATCCATGCTACTTCTTGCACTGATTACCTGATACCCTGGTGTTATTCGTTAATGGAGTGTTGTGCCCGAGGGCTGACTTATGTGCTGACTTGCACTATCTGTTTTACATTTATTTGCTTAACTGTTGGAAAAAAGATATTTTCAAAAGAGGTTTAAAACTGAGTCCAGATATTTCCAAAGATTTCACGGTTTCACAGTTTTCTCAAAGGGTTACACTGTACTATATAGCATGATGACTTGCTTTACGTGGTTTCTTGCTGCTCAGTTATTATTTACCTTTATTACTCACTGAATTGGAGTACTCAATTTACTCCCTGCACCTCGCGTGTAGATGCAGGTATTCGTTTACCCGGTAGCGGGTTTGAGTTGGTTGAGGATTTTGCTATTGTAGCCGAGCAAGGTGACCGCAAGCGTTCGCGGCACCAGATTTCTTCTTTTGATTCTAAATTTTTAATCCATGTATTACAGGCCTCGTAGTTGACTTAAAAATCATTCTAGATGCTCATGAGTTGTGACACCCCGGTCAGGCTGTATCGGGATGGTTCCCTGTTTAATTATTTTTCTTCGCACATATGATAATTTTATTAATGTTTTAGACTTAGCATACTTATTTATGCTAAGTAAGTATTAAAAAGGTATTGATGTCTGTTGGCTGGCCTTGTCTTCACGAGAGGCGCCATCACGACCGGGTTTGGGAGTTGGGTCGTGACAAGTTGGTATCAGAGCCTAGGTTACTAGGTCTCACGAGTCATGAGCAGGTTTAGTAGAGTCTCGCGGATCGGTAAGGAGACGTCTGTATTTATCCTCGAGAGGCTACAGAACCTTTAGGAAAACTTCACTTTCTTGGAATTCTTATCGTACGTACTTGATTCAGCTTGAGATATAACTCTTGAAATTCCTTCCACACGTCTGTATGCGCACGTGAGCGCTCAGTGTCAGATGTGCCTTGTTGGCTTGTGATTCCCTGATCAAGGGGCGAGATGTAATCTCTGTGAGTTTGATGTTGGGCCAGTATGGAGGACTTGAGGCTGGATCTTTGCCTGTGGCTTGAGCACTGAGGTGCTGGTTGTGTGAGCAAGTATTTTGAACTTATATGTTTGGTATTGTCTATGACGACCCGACCCGTCGTCTCATGTGTCACTGCTTCGTTTCCCTCATTTTATGCTTTTGCATGTCTCATTATCGGTATATGGTGTGTTAGAGTTGATTTGGATTGGTTTTGATAAGAAATGAGACACTTAGTCTCTTCAAGGAAGGCATAAGTTGGAAAAGTCAATCGGACGTTGACTTATGAGTTAGAAGGTTCGGATGTGATTTTCGGTGATTCGGTTAGCTTCGGGGAATGATTTGTGACTTAGGAGCGTGGCCAGAAGTGATTTTGGAGGTCCGGTGTAGAATTAGACTTGAATTGGCGAAGTTAGTATTTTGGCGAATTCCGGTTGATAGGTGAGATTTTGGTCTGAGGGTCGGAATGGAATTCCGAGAGTTGTTGTAGCTTCGTTGGGTGATTTGGATATGTGTGCAAATTTTGAGGTCATTTGGACATCGTTTGGTCGGGTTTTTGATCGAATGCGCATTTCAGAAGTTTTGAAGAAACTTAGGCTTGAATCCGATGTAATTTAATAATTTTTAGCGTTGTTTGATGTGTTTTGAGGATTGGAACAAGTTTGAATGGGGTTTTAGGATGTGTTGGTGTTTTTGGTTGAGGTCCCGAGGGCCTCAGGGTGAGTTCGGGTGGTTAAACGGGGAGTTTTTGAAGTTTGTTGCAGGTTCATATTGCTGGTATCAGGTATTTTTGCTTCTCCGGAAATGGGCCGCAGAAGCGGTTCCGCAGAAGCGAGTTATAGGTCGCAAAAGCGGTCTGGGGATGAGTTGGGAAGTTCCGCAAGAGCGGAAATGGTTTCGCTTAAGCGAGTCCGCAGAAGCGGTTGGCCTGGAGGTGAGGTTCCGCAGAAGCGGGAATCTGAGTCGCAGAAGCGGCCCCTGTGGTTTAATGAAATTCCGCTTAAGCGGATAGAAACTGTAGAAGCGGTTACGCGGAAGCGGGCGTGGGGACCGCAGAAGCGGAAATCCCTAAAGGCCAGTAGGGGTTTATATTCATTTTTGTTCCGCGAGGGTTATGTATTTTCCTCCATTTTTTAGCGAGCTTTGAGAGCTTTGAGGCGATTTTGAAGAGGGATTCAAGGAGGAATGATTAGAGGTAAGTTCATTGGCTTAAATACACGAGATTATGATAGATTTAACATGGAAATTGGTTGAAATTCATTAAAAAGGGGTAAAGCTACGGCTTGAGTTTTTGATATTTCAAATTGGGATTTGATAGGCCATTTGAGCTCAGATTTGGGAGTTCTTGGTCTGTATGGACTCGTGGCGAGACGAGGAATCCGGTAATATGATTTTTGTAATTTTTCGAGAATCGGGCCCGGGGCTCGGGTTTTGCTAATTTCTAGATTTTTGCTATATTTCGATTGTTTTCGATTGGGTATTGTCCCCTTGGCATATTGTGATGTATTCGCTCTGATTTTGGTTAGATTCGACGCGCGTGGAGGCCGATTTGAGGGGCAAAGGCGTCGCGAGCTAGAGATTTCACCGGTTCGAGGTGAGTAATGCTTGTAAATGATATCCTGAGGGTTTGAA
>MU742265.1:11242-38536 GCA_026770625.1 Nicotiana glauca
TTGCCGCGCTTAAATTACTCCTATAGAATTCATTAAAATTAGAATTTTTCTTTTAATATTTGAATTTTTAGGAATTAATTGCATAATTTTGTGTTTGGTTTGCATTATATGTGCATTTTTAGTTGTCATAAAAGTGAAAATTACAAAATAGCATACTTGCATTTAGGACTTAATTCTAGATTTTTAGATTTATTAAACATCATTGAAAATAAGAGAAAAAAATAACAAAAATAGTCCTTTTATATTTTGTCCCTTTAATTTTACTTTTTGTTTAATTTTCCTCCTAAAATTAGGACCTAGTTAATTTTAAAAAAATTTAATTAGTCACATTTTAGAATTAAACTACGTTTTGGTTGTTTTTAGTTTTGCATTTAATAAAATACAAAATTTAAATAAATAAAAAAAGAAAAAAGAAGGAAAAACAAACAAGAGAAATTAAAATGAAAAGGGCACCAGGCTACCCATTCTTTGGGCCAAAAATTTTGAAGCCCAAACCCCCAAACCCATTCAGATCGCCCAGTCTATACCCTTACCTGGCCTGCCTCCCTTTCAAGCAAATCGACGCCGTTTGGCGTCATGAGATCTGGACCGTCTAGGTTTGTAGATTCAACGGTATAGAAGCATGGTTAGGTTTAGTATATTACTATCTTAACGAAGCCCCCCCCCCCCAATCATCTCTCACTCTATCCCTGTAATGCCAGCAAAACGCCACCGCCCCCTCTGCCGTCGCCGCCGGCCGGAAATTGTCTCCGCCGGCGGCGAAGCTCTAATCAACCTAAAAAATACACCATTGACTCGTCTTCCCCTCCTCTTTCTAACCCCCAAAATAATTTCCTTCAATTCATCACCAATCTCTTCGAATCTTATATCGAAAATTCGGACGAAAACATCAACTCACCCAAAGCCAACCAAATTTACACCCTATGCTCTCTTAACCCCCCTCTTCCCGAATCCTTATCCAGAATCTTTCGAATGTTGCCAAAGCCTCTCGAATTTTAGATCTTAGACCGGCAGAACCCTAGAAATCCGAGTTCCTCGAATTTTTCCCAATTTCCTGAGTTTGGAGTTCGAGTCAAGTCTCGAGATAATGTGTTCGCTTGTTTTTGTTGAGGAACACGCGTTTACATCATTCTGGGGCTCGAGTCGGAGTTCAGTTAGTTCAAACTTGCATAAGTAAGTTTTTCTATTTTTTTTCTTTTATTATTTGAATCTTAAAATTAGTTTAAACTTTGTTTAATTCATTCATGTATGTTTCTGTAGGTTTTAATTAGTTTATACATGATTTGTGTCTGTTCATATTAGGTTAGTTTTAATTCATAACAGGTCAGTTTTAATTCATAATTTGGTTATTGATTAGTGATTGTTCATGGTCGATTCTACTCTGGTGATTGTTTTAATGATTAGTTTAATTTTGATTTAATTTCTGATTAGTTTAATTTGGTTTCGATGAATGTTATTTTTTCAATTCAGGGTTTCTACTAAGTATAGACTTTAATTTTCTAGGCGATCCTGTTTAGTCAATTTTTTATTTTTATTTTTGTTGTTATCCATAGTTTTTTATTATTGATGTTCGTTTAGTTGTTTGGATATAGCCGAGTTAGATTTTTTTAGTTAACTATAGTCAAATCCTGACCAATATAAGGGAATTGGGGGCTTAGTTTGAGTAGGCTCAGTAATTTCAGAATAAAGACAAGGGTAGTATATGCATTCCTAAATAAGAATATATTGTAGATAAAGCTGGGACACTCTAGACTCTTCTAGAAGAGGGCCTTAGTTTAAATTTCAGTTGTTTTAGTGCAGTTATTTAAGGAAGAAGTCGGGAAATAAAGGACTAAGTGAGTAAAACTGAAAATTAAAAGAGGGACTAAGGTATAAAGTTGAAAATCTGAAAGAGTCTTGGGCTTTGCCTATAAAAGGCATGCTTAGTGCCTTCATTGGCAAGTTTTTCACAATCTGAAAAATTCCTCAAAACTTCTAGCATCCAAATTTCCCACTAAAAACATTTTCAGCAAGTTTAGCCTTAGGAATTTGAATTTCAAATTCAAAAACAGAAAAACCTGAACTTCTAGAGTTCCAAAACTTCATCCTAGATCTAAATCTCTAGAAAAAAAAACAAAAAAAGTAAAACACAGCAAAAAACTCGAAAATACTGTTACATCGAATCTCTTCCTTGGAATGATCTGAAATCCAAATTTTATTTTGAGTTCCTGATGTTCATGGGTCAAGTTCAAGTTATATTGAGTGCGTTCAAGCTTTGTTTTGGGTGATTTGTGGTTTAAAATTGATACTGGGTCGATTAGTTGCTGATGTGACTTGCTATTTGCTCCTGTTAGCTTGTTGAACTGCTGCTGATCCTCTTCTTCTTTTCTGATTTATTCCATTTTCAGGTACACATTTGAGCCTGATTCAATGTAACTTTGAGGTGGAAATAAAATGAAATCATTCATACATATGCTCCCTGAATTGTACATGTTTGGACTGCTTGTTCACTCCCTGAATCGTACATGTTTAGACTGTTTTGTTCACTCCTGAAATGTACCTGTTTGGATTGCTGTGTTCAATAGTCAAATGGAGATTAAATGACATGTAACTGTTTAACATAGCATAATATTGATTGGTACTATACGAACATTGGACTGTATTGGATTGTATAACTTGAACTATATATATTCCTTTGGTTAGTTTGTGATGATACTGCTCATTTAGCATAGTGTTAGTATCATTTAGAGGTTGGTACCTCATTAATGGACAGTAAAATCTAGAACCAGGCATGAACTATAGATCTAACATTCACATGTGCATTGAAACACGTTACAGGATCTAGTAATGGCTTATAAAAATAGGTTTAATGGCTATAAGATTAAATAGTTTTGACTTCTTAAAATGATCCGATGCTTTACAAATTATGAAGTTATTTGTTTTCCATAAGCCTGAGAATATTGTGTTTGGTAATTTGATAATTTAATTTTATTTGCTTGACCAAATATTAACAGAATTGGTATCATATTGAATACAATCTGAGGTTGAAGGTTCAAATATTTCAACATGTTAAATCAGCTTCGCATTTGATTTTCCAATCCAATTGATAGTTAGATTGTTAATGCTATATATGGTTTGCTCAGTCCGGTTCTGATAAATGCTTAGGCTGATTGGGCTGGAGAAAAGCACTTCAATGAGGCCCAATTGTGAGAAAATAGCCAGGATTGGACCAGACCCACTTCCGCCCATTCAATTAACTAAATACTTGGGCATTTTGACTACCATGCCCCCCTATTGGATCCAAGCGTGGGAAAATAATTGCTGAAAACTATGGACCAAAGTTGATGAAAAGAAAAACAAAAGAAATAATATAAATTTGGTCCTTCGAGTTAAGTAGCGGGTTCAAACTAAGAGGTTCATCCCTTTTGTTTGAATCCGGACTTGAACTTGAGGCCCGAATTTTATAATATTAATTAATTAGGGCTTTTTAGAGACAAATATAATAGAAAATTATTATTTGCTCTAGGACGGCCTTTAAATAATAAAATGAGGTGAACCCCGCCAAATAAAATGCATAAATTGTGTGGCCCTCTTTAAATGCTTACACCAAAATACTTAGAGTTCGGGACGTGCCGTTTAGCAAATTTCACAGCCTCCTGCAAAGATAATAATACGTTAATCACTTTAGGAGCATTTTTTAATAATCTTACCTTCTTAAATACGGGTGTGCATTTCATGCAACCCAAATCCAAATCCCAAAACATTGAATAAGATTGTTTCGAGGATCCGGGTGCATTTCATGTGACGTGATCCAAAAATATATTTTTAAACGACGTTCACTCTCTTAAATTTTTTTAACTAAAAGCGGTTAAATAATTCTAAAATTGCACTATAGGTTTGAACATGTATAAAAATTAGATTTTAGCCATTTATAATAATTTAAGCAACCGTGCTAGAACCACGGGATCCGGGGGTGCCTAACACCTTCCCTCGGGTCAACAGAATTCCTTATTTAGAATTTCTGGTTTGCAGACTCCAATTGGGAAGTCAAAAAAAAATTCTCGATTTGGGATTTAAGTTAAACCGGTGACTTGGGACACCAAAAGTCAATCCTATCCCAATTGGCGACTCTAAAAATAAATAAATAATCTCATTTCGAATAATATCACTTTAAATGGAAAAACTCCCTTATACATTATCCTTCGGGGTAGGTGTGTAAAAAAGGAGGTGTGACAATTGGAAAAGGAACCTTGATATTATCCTAACTGTTATGGTTACAAATTTGTAATTACTGAGGAGTGCCCAGAAAAAACTGATGATCAGGTTAAGGCCTATGATATGGCGCAATGTTACATTCTTTCCTCTATGGTGAATGTTTTGCAACATCAACATCAGTCTGTGGGGTCTGATTATGACATGCTCGAAAGTCTCAAAGAGATGTCTGGTGAACAATATCATGCAGCTAATTCGACAGCCATGAAAGCCCTTTTTAATACCAAGATTGATGAAGGATCATTGATAGGGACCATGTTTTGAAGATGATCGGTCTTCTGAATGAACTGGAGGTCCTCAGAGCTGTGATTGATAAGGAATTTCAAGTTAAGATGGTCCTGTAGACTCTACTTGATAGTTTTTAACAATTTCACTTGAACTATAATATGAACAAAATGGATTTGTCACTAGCAAAATTGTTGAATGAGCTGCAAGCAGCAAAATCTATAATCAAACAGCGAGCTCCGGTTGTGGCACTGAATGTTGAGAAAGTTTCGGTTTCTAAGCCAAGAGGCGATAAGAAAAAGAAGAAGGTTCACAAGGTTTTGGCACCTGAAAGTGCGGCTACTGGTGTGGAAAAGTCCAAAAGGAAAGTGTTATCATTGTAAACAACCTGGGCATCACAAAAAGCAATGCCTGCCTATCTGGCAAAGTTGAATAAGTAAGGTAATTCAAATTTAAATGTCATTGAAACTTGTTTAGCGACTGTCTCTACTATATTTTGGTATGTAGATTCAAGAGCCAGTAATCATATCTGCACTACTTTGCAGGGATTTCAGGAAATTCGGCGGGTAAGTGAGAATGAAGTTTGCATTTTTCAAGCCAATGGCGAGCCAGCACCAGCTTTAGCATTAGGAGATATTAGAGTTTCGTTTAGTAGTGATAGGGTTTTAGTTTTAAAGGATGTTCTCTGTGTACCTTCTATTAGAAGAAATTTGATTTTGGTTTCGAAAGTAATGAATGCTAGTTATAATATTTATTTTGCTAATAACTCCACAGTAATTAAATTTAATAAATATTTTATCTACATTACTGCTAGAGTACATGACCTTTTTATTCTTGATATACTCCTTATGTGCTACAACTAAAAGAATTAAATAATATTAACATGCCACATAAAAGAAAACATATTTCTGAATTGAGCCAAACTTGTTTGTGGCAGTTATGTCTAGGTCATATAAATCAAATAGGATTTCAAGTTTGGTTTCAGATGGACTTTGAGTTCATTGAAAGTGGAGGCACTACCAACATGCGAATCCTGTTTAGAAGGAAAAATGACCAAGAGACATTTCTCCTCGAATGGAAATAGAATAAGTGATAAGTTAGAATTAATTCACTCTGATTTGTGTGGTCCTATGAATATAGAAGCAAGAGGTGGTTTTGAGTATTTTGTGACTTTTACAGATGATTACCCAAATGTAGATGTATTTATCTGTTGCTCCGTAAGTCTGAATGCTTTGAGAAATTCAAATAATTTATGAAGGAAATGGAGAAACGACATGATAAATATATCAAATCATTGCGATATGATCGTGGTGGTGAATACCTTTCTGTGAAATTCATTAAATACTTATTAGATTGTGGAATTACATCTCAATTATCTCCCCAGGAATATTTCAACAAAATGGCATGGCAAAAAGAAGAAAAACGAAATGGTTAGATTAATGTTAAGGTATTCTGATTTGCCTTCTTCTTTTTGGGGATATGCTTTAGCAACAACAAATTATATTCTAAATTTGGTTCCTTCAAAGTCAGTACCTTCAATCCCAGCAGAATTATAGACTGGGCGCAAGCCCAGTTTGCAGCACGTTCGGGTTTGAGGCTGTCCAACACATGTGCTGAAAGGAAAAGCAGATAAATTGGATCGAACGGAGGACAAAAGTGTGCATTTTTATTGGATATCCAAAGGGAATGAAAAGAGGTTTATTTTATTGTCCCAAATAAAGAAGGTAATTGATAGCCTCTTATTATTTTTAAGGTCCTTGCTATACCTAGTAAAGACCTTGACAGACTTGGGTAGATGTTACTTGGGAGAAAAATTATCTGTTCGAGTTGGACTAGGATACTACTACACTAGTAGAATCCTACACGATTTTTGGCCCTTTTTTGGCTTAATTTCGGGTCTACAAATAGAAGACTAGTTTCACCTAATAACTCATTCTTGAGAGTAGTAATATTTGTACGCACAAATATTTTCATCCAAAGCTTTACTAGGAACATAGCAGAAGACTGCAGTCCTAGATTCTTGCTCTGTGAAGGACTTGCGCAACAGTTTCGAGAGGTTAGTGCTTCTAATTTCAATAATTAAATCATTGTCTAGTTTACATGTTTGTGATAGCTATATTTATGCTTGCTTCCGTTGTGCATGTTCTAACAATAAATAGAGAGGCTCATAGAATAGTTATTCCATTCTATCCATGGAGGAATTAATCCGAAACCTTGAACAACTGTGAGGGTATTAAATTTCTTAAGGACACACAAGACACTTGTGGGCTCAAAATCTTTTTGTTTTATTGTCATGACCCGAATTTTCCACCATCGGGATCGTGATGGCGCCTAACCTTTAGAATTCTAGCACGCTAATCACTAACCAAAACAATAACTATCAATAATTTAAACTAAACAAATAAGAAGTACGAAAGTTTTATAACAGTTTCAAACACTAATACACGACTATCCAAGGATCTGGTGTCACAATCCACAAACGTCTAAGAGTTTCTACAAATACTGATTTAAAGAAAATACATCTGTTCTCGAAATGAAAGAAAACAGGAAAATTAAGATAGAGGGAAGGGGACTCCAGGGTCAGCGAATGCCGGCAGATCTACCATGGGTCTCCTGATGGACTGAAGAGAGCAACCCAACTCCGGTCAATGAGGTCCAGTATCAAAATCTGCACAGAAAGTGCAGAGTGCAGTATCAGTACAACCAACTCCATGTACTGGTAAGTGTCGAGTCTAACCTCGGCAAAATAGCGACGAGGCCCGAACACGACAAATGACATGAACTTGTGTAGTTAAATCATATAAGAGAAAATTACAATAATGGAAGTTTAACAGAAAATAACGGGAAAGGTGAAAACATGCTGAGGAGATTGCAAAAATAGAGAATCACAACAGTAGAATTTAAACAACAACTACACCTTGAACTTGTAACAATAAGTAAATACAGTAACGAAAAATGCACGGCATCACCCTTCATTCTTTTACTCTCAACCTCACCATATAAATCAGATAAGAATGGCACGGCATCACCCTTCGTACTTTTACTCTCGTCCTTATCATAAGAAACAATAAAAACAGCACGGCATCACCCTTTGTGCATTAATTCTCTCATAAAATGGCACGACATCATCATTCGTGCATTATCAATATCACAATACAACACGGCATTACCCTTCGTGCATTAACACTCACTCACAATATCTTGCACGGCATCACCCTTCATGATTTATACTCTTCCACACCCAAACAATAGAAACAATAACAACCCATCAAGGGAATCATCAATAACCAACATTGTTTCAACATTTAACTTCACAATATAAATCTCAACTTGAGTCAATACTCAACTAATATCTAATATCGGGAAAACATAATGAGACTTGATTAACATGAAGAATAACTAATCTAAGCATGAATAGTACGTATAAAGAAATAGAACAATCAGAAGTACAAGACTCACTCGCATGCTATGACCCGACAACAATGTATAGATACTCGTTACCTCACCTATACGTCGTACTCAACAACTAAACACGTAGCAAATAAGGCAACAATACCTAATCTCTCAAGCTAAGGTTAGCCACAACACTTACCTAGATTCCACGACCGAACCCAAGCCTCAAATGTCATTTTTCCCTTAGTTTCCACTTCCAATCCGCTCGTATCTAATCATAATTAACTTAATAATATCAATTATCGCTAAAGAAATCAATTCCAAGGCAAAATTACAAGTTTCCCAGCAATTCTCCAAAAAGTCAAAAATTGAACCCGGGCCCACTTGGTCAAAACTAAAGGTTCAGACGAAAACCCGTTCACCCATTCACCCACGAGCCCAAATATGTAACTAGTTTCGGAATCTGGCCCCAAATCGAGGTCTAAATTCCTAAATTTGCAAAATTCCCAATTCTTCCGAAAATCCCTAATTTTACCATGAAAGAATAAGATTTATGGCTAAAAATCTAATGGGTGTTGATGAAAATTGAAGGAAATGAGTTGAAGAACACAAACCTATGAATTAGTGGTGAAATCCCTCTTCAAAATCGGTCTAGGTCGTATTTTATGAAAGAGTTATGTGTTTTTGAAAGAATCTCGTTTCTGGTTCTGTTTTTAAAAGACTGGATAGGTCTTCATCGCGTTCGCGGTGCATTGTGGCCAAAATGGCCTTCGCATTCACGATATTCTGTCCCCCCACCCCAGACCATCGCGTTCGCGAGTCTGGGACCGTGTTCGCAAAGAACAACTCAAAGATTCCCCAGCCCACCTCCATTTTACTCTACACATTCGCGTGATGCCGATCGCGTTCGTGAAGAGCAACCCCCCAGTGCTCCGCTCTCGCGACCATGGCTTTGTGTTCGCGATGAACAATCCCCTTCCCATCCCAAGTTGCACTTCCCGTTCGCAAGAGTTGCTTCGTAAAAGCGAAGCACAAGGTATCAGCGTACTAGAAGCAACAAACACAACAGATTTTCTAAGTGTAAATCACCCCGTAACCTATACGAAACTCACCCGAGCCCTCGGGGCACCAAATCAAACATGCACACAAGTCTAAAAATATCATATGGACTTACTCGCACGATCAAATCGCCAAAGTAACACCTAAAACTACGAATTTAGCATCAAATTCCATGAAATTTTCAAGAAAGTTCAAAAGTTCTATTTTCTCAACCAATGGTCCGAATTACGTCAAATCAGTCTCGTTCCTCACCAAATTTCACATATAGGGTGTAAATATCATAAGGGACCTATACCGGGCTCTGGAACTATAATATGGACATGGTGTCAACAAAATCAATTATTAAACAAATTCTTAAGACCCTTTATATTTCCAATTTAATAATTTTCTTCAAAATTTTATTTCTCGGGCTAGGGACCTCAGAATTCGATTCCGGGCATACGACCAAGTCCCATATTTTTTTACGGACCCTCCGAAACCGTCAAAACACGGTTCCGGGTCCGTTTACTCAAATTATTGACTGAAGTCAACTAAAATCAACTTTTAAAGGCAAAACTCAATATTTTTCTCAAATTTTCACATAGAGGCTTTTCGGAAATGTGCCCGGACTGCGCATGTAAATCGAGGAGAATGGACATAAGGTTTTGAAGGCCTCAGAACCCCAAATTGGATTCTAAAATACGAGATGACCTTTCGGGTCATCACATTCTCCACCTCTAAAACAATCATTCGTCGTCGAACGGACATAGAAAAGTACCTGCGCTAGGGAAAAGATGGGGATATCTACTCTGCATATCGCACTCGGACTCCCAGGTAGCTGCCTCCGTAGGTTGATCTCTCCACTACACACGAACCGAAGGATAACTCTTCGATCTCAACTAACGAACATGCCGGTCTAGAGTAGCTATTGGCTCCTCCTCGTAGTCAAATCCTTGTCCAACTAAACAGTGCTGAAATCTAACACGTGAGATGGATCGCCGTGATACTTTCGAAGCATGGACACATGAAACACTGGAAGTACCGCTGATAAGCCTGGTGGCAATGCAAGTCTGTAAACCACCTCTCTCACTCGATCAAGAATCTCAAAAGGCCCAATGAAACTAGGGCTTAGCTTGCCCTTCTTCCCAAACTGCAACACACCCTTCATGGGTGACACTCAAAGCAACACTCTCTTTCCGACTAGTAATGCCACATCACGAACCTTACGGTCGGCATAACTCTTTTGCCTAGACTGGGATGTAGAAGTCTATCCCGAATGATCTTAACCTTATCCAAGGCATCCTATACCAAATCTGTACCCAATAACCGAGCCTCTCCCGTCTCAAACCACCCAACTAGTGATCGACATCGTCTACCATATAATGCCTCACAGGGAGACATTTGGATGCTCGACTGATAGCTATTGTTGTAGGAAAACTCCGTGAACGGCAATAACTGATCCCAAGAACCTCCAAACTCAATAACACAGGCATGGAGCATATCATCCAAAATCTGAATAGTACGCTTGGATTGTCCATCCGTCTAAGGATGAAATGCTGTGCTCAGCTCGACCCACATACCAGACTCACGCTGCACTGCCCTCCAAAAATGCAAGGTAAACTGCGTACCTTGGTTAGAAATGATAGACATGGGCACACCATGAAGACGAATGATCTCACGGATATAGATCTCTGCCAACCACTTTGAAGAATAGGAAACTGCCACAAGAATGAAATGCGCTGACTTAGTCAGCCTATCCATAATAACCCACACTGCGTCAAACTTTCTCTAAGTCCATGGGAGTCCAACAACGAAGTCCATAGTGATACAGTCCCACTTCCACTCAGGAATCTCGATCTTCTGAAGAAAACCACCAGGTCTCTGATGCTCGTACTTTACTTGCTGACAATTCAAACACCGAGCTACATGTGCAACAATATCCTTGTTCATCCTCCTCCAACAATAATACTTCCGCAAGTCTTGATACATCTTAGCAGTGCCCGGATGAATAGAATACCAGGAACTGTGGGCCTCCTCTAGAATCAACTTGCGAATCCCATCCATATTAGGCACACAAACACGACCCTGCATCCTCAAAACTCCATCATCTCCAACTATAACTTGCTTGGCATCTCCATGCCGCACTGTGTCCCTAAGGACAAGCAAATGAGGATCATCATACTGTCGCTCCCTGATACGCTCAAACAAGAAAAACCGAGCGACCGTACAAGATAGAACACGGTTGGGCTCAGAAACATCCAACCTCATGAACTGATTGGCCAAATCCATAACATCTAATGCAAGCGGTCTCTCGCCGACTAGAATATAGAAAGGTTGCCCATACTAGCTGACTTCTTACTCAAAGCATCAGCCACCATATTGGCCTTCCCGAGATGATACAAGATGGTGATATCATAGTCTTTTAATACCTCCAACCACCTTATCTACCTCAAATTGAGATCCTTCTGCTTGAACAAATACTGCAAACTCTAATGATCCGTGAACACCTCACACGATACGCCATGTAGATAGTGCCTCCAAATCTTCAACACGTGAACAATGGCTGATAGCTCCAAGTCATGAACTGGATAATTCTTCTCGTGAATCTGCAACTGTTGTAAAGCATATGCAATAACCTTGCCACCCCACATCAATAATGCACCAAGTCCAATACGGGATACGTCACAATATATTGTATAGGGCCCTGAACTCGTGGGTAATACCAACACCGGCATTATAGTCAAAGTAGTCTTGAGCTTCTGGAGGCTCACCTAACCCTTGTCTGACCACCTGAACGGGGCACCCTTCTGGGTCAACCTAGTCATCAGGCTGCTTTAGATGAAAACCCCTGGCGATAGTAACCCGCCAAACCCAAGAAACTCCGAATCTCTGTAGCTGATGTGGGCCTAGGCCAGTCCTTGACTGCCTCAATCTTCTTAGGATCCACCTGAATACCCTCTTTTGATACAACGTGACCCAAGAATGCCACTAAACTCAGCCAAAACTCACATTTCAAAATCTTAGCATATAACTGACTGTCTCTCAGAGTCTGAAGAACGATCCGAAGATGCTGCTTATGCTCCTCTCAACTGTGGGAGTAGATCAAGATATAATCAATAAAAACAATCATGAAGAAATCCAAATAGGGCTTGAACACTCGGTTCATCAAATCTATAAATGTTGTTGCCGCATTTGTCAACACAAATGACATTACTAGAAACTCATAATGCCCATATCGAGTCTGAAAAGCTGTCTTAGGGACATCGAATGCCCTAATCCTCAATTGATGGTAGCCGAACCTCAAATCGATCTTTGAAAACACCTTGGCACTCTGAAGCTAATCAAATAAATCAACAATCCTCGGCAATGGATACTTGTTCTTAATGGTGACTTTGTTCAAATGCTGATAATCTATGGACATCCTCATCGATCCATCCTTTTTCTTTACAAACAATACTGAAGCACCCCAAGGCGAGACACTAAGCCTAATGAAGCCCTTATCAAGCAAATCTTGCAACTGCTCCTTCAAATCTTTCAACTTTGGCGGGGCCTTAAGGTATGGTGGAATAGAAATGGGCTAAGTTCCCGGAGCCAAATCAATGCAAAAGTCAATATCCTAGTCGGGTGGCATCCCCGGCAGGTCTGTAGGAAATACCTCTAAAAACTCACGAATAACCGGTGCGGTATCCATGGAAGGATCATCTGTACTGGAATCACGAACATAAGCCAAATAAGCCAAACACCCCATCTCGACCATACACTGAGCGTTCATATAAGAAATAACCCTACTGGTAGAATGACCAGGAGTCCCTTTCCAATCCAATCGAGGAAACCCCGGCAAGATTAAGGTCACGGTCTTGGCATGACAGTCCAATATTGCATGATAAGGTGAAAACCAATCCATCCACAAAATGACATCAAAATCGACCATATCAAGAAATAGGAGATCTATGCCGGTCTCAAGACCCCTAATAATAACCACACGCGAGCGATAGACACGATCAATGACAATAGAATCACCCACCGATATGGACACATATATAGGAGCACTCAAAGAATCATGAGGCACAACCAAATATTTAGCAAAATAAGATGACACATAGGAGTATGTAGACCCTGGATCAAATCGAACTGAAGCATATCTACTGTAAACTGAAACAGTACCTGTGATAACAGCATCGAATGACTCAGCCTCAGGTCTGGCTGGGAAAGCATAACATTGGGATTGGGCCCCACCACTCTAAACTACATCCCTAGGATGACCTCCTACTGGCTGGCTTCACTTCTAGCGGCCTGATCTCTACCTCTAACATCTCAATCCCTACCTCTAGTTGTCTGACCCCTACCTCTACCTGGCTGAGCGGGCGGTGGAACACCTGGTGCCGGATCCATGGCACGAGAACTTTGATGCTGAGAACTGCTCGATGCTCGAAGGCAAACCTAGCATTGTGCCTCGGATCACCACAAGTATGACAAGACCTCGGCTGCTGAGACTGCTGACCCTAGCGGCCTGGGTAACCACCCTGAAAACTCTGGAGCAGAGGTGCACTGATACGAGCTGGTGGTGCACTGTAGGGTAGCTGATCAAAATACTGCATAAGAGAGCCACGGCCACCTGAAGCGCCGTGAGAAGGAGGAAGTGCTGAGTGAAATAGCCTGGGAGGATGGCCTCTACCGAAAGAATCCCTGTCTCCAGATGAGGCACCGCTAAATCTACCAGAATGAAGAGGCGTCTCGTCAGACCCCTGACCACTCCCTTAAGATAACACCATCTCAACTCGCCTGGCCAGATTGGCTGCATCTTGAAAAGAAATATCGCTCCCCGTCTCCTTATCCATCTACAATCTGATAGGCTAGGCGAGTCCCTCAATAAACCTCCTCACCCTCTCTCTCTCTCGGTGGGAAGTATAAGGAGAGCATGACAGGCCAAATCAACAAACCTAGTCTCGTACGGAGTGACAAACATGGAACTCTACTGAAGATGCTCGAACTGCCTGCGATAGTCCTCTCTCTGAGTGATAGGAAGGAACTTCTCGAGAAATAGCTGAGAGAACTGGTCCCAAGTCAAGGCAGGTGACCCAGCTGGTCTATTCAACACAAAAACATTCCACCATCTCTTGGCGGACCCTATCATCTGGAATACAGCAAAGTCGACCCCATTGGTCTCCAGTATCCTCATGTTCCGCAACACCTCAAGGCAGCGGTCATGATAATCCTGGGGGTCCTCAGAAGTAGCCCCACTGAAATGAACCGGGAAAAGTTTGGTGAACTTGTCCAACCTCAACAAAGCATCAGAAGACATGGCTGGCCCAGCACCGGTCTGAGCTGCAAAAACCGGTTGAGCTACTCCTACTGGTTGAGCTGCTAAAGTCTTAAACTGAGGAGCCATCTACTCTGAAGTGTGGGTAGCGAGAGTCTGGGCTCCTTCCCCAACCTGAGAGATGGCTGACGCTACAGGAAATGCGCCAGCCTAGGCTACGCTCTGCATAAGGCCCACTAGACGGACCAAAGCATCCTGAAGTACCGGGGTAGCGATAAACACCTCTGGAACCTGAGCTCGCCCTGCCAGAACGGTTTGGGCCAGAACCTCATCATCAAACTCAGCCTGAGGCTCCACTACTGGTGTTGCTTCTTGAGCTCTAGGCTGAGCCATGCCCCTGCGTCGACCTCGTCCTCTGCTCCTCGTAGGAGCTTCCACTGGGGGCTTGGCCTGCTGGTCAGCTGATGAAACGGTACGTGTTCTCGCGATCTACGAAAGAACAATAGTAGCGAGTTCAATTAGCATTGAGAAATCAAATCGCATGACAGAGAAGAATAGATGTGAAGTTATTCCTAAACTCTGTAGCCTCTAGGAATAAGCACAGACGTCTCCATACCAATCCCTCAGATACTACCTAGCTTGTTTGTGGATTATGAGACCTAGGAAACATAGTACTCTGATACCAACTTGTTACGACCGAGATTTCCCACCATCGAGATTGTGATGGCGCCTAACCTTTAGAATGCTAGGCAAGCCAACAGATAAAAATCTAATACGCTAATCACTAACCAAAACAATAATTTAAACAAAATAAATAAGAAATATTATATAACAGTTTAAAACACTAATACACGAATACCAAGGATATGGTGTCACAATCCAAAAACGTCTAAGAGTTTCTACAATTAATGGTTTAAAGAAAATACATTTGTTCTCTAAATAAAAGAAAACAGGGAAACTAAGATAGAAGGAAGGGGACTCCAGGGTCTGCGAGGCAGATCTACCTTGGGTCTCCTGATGGACTGAAGGCAGCAACCCAACTCCGATCAATGAGGTCCAATACCGAAATCTGCACAGATAGTTCAGAATGCAGTATCAGTACAACTGACCCCATGTACTAGTAAGTGCCGAGCCTAACCTCGGCAAACTAGTGACGAGGCTAGGACACAACAGTTGACATGAACCTGTGCAGTTAAATCATATACGAGAAAATAAGAATAACGGAAGTTTAACGGAAAATAACGGGATGGGGGAAACACATACTGAGGGGATTGCAAAAATAATGAATCACAACAGTAGAGAATTTAAACAGCTAGTACACCTTGAACTTGTAATAACAATTAAATACAGTAACGGAAAATGCACGGCATCATCCTTCGTGTTTTTACTCTCAACCTCACCATATAAATCATATAAGAATGACACGGCATCACCCTTTGTGCTTTTACTCTCGTCCTTACCATAGGAAATAATAGAATCGGCATGGCATCACCCTTCGTGTATTAATTCTTTCATAACATGGAACGACATTACCCGTGCATTATCAATATCAGAATACGGCACGACATCACCCTTCGTGCATTAACACTCACTCACAACATCTTGCACGGCATCAACCTGCATGCTTTACACTCTTCCTCACCCAAACAACAGAAACAATAACAACCCAGCAAGGGAATCATCAATAACCAACCTTGTTTCAACATTTAACTTCATAATATAAATCTCAACTTGAGTCAATACTCAACTAATATCCAATATCAGGAAAACATAATAAGACTTGTTTAACATGAAGAATAACCGGTCTAAGCATGAACAGTACGTATAAAGATATACAACAATCACAAGTGCAAGACTCACTCGCATGCTATGACCCAACAACTACGTATAGATACTCGTCACCTCACCTATACGTCATACTCAACAACTAAACACGTAGCAAATAAGGCAACAATACCTAATCCCTCAAGCTAAGGTTAGCCACAACACTTACCACGATTACACGGCCGAACTCAAGCCTCAAATATCAATTTTTCCTTAGTTTTCACTTTCAATCCGCTTGTATCTACTCATAATTAACTTAATAATATTAATTATCGCTAAAGAAATCAATTCCAAGGCAAAATTACAAGTTTCGCAATAATTTGCCAAAAAATAAAAAACCAACCACGGGCCCGCTTGGTCAAAACTCGAAGTTCGGACCAAAACCCGTTCACCCATTCACCCACGAGCACAAATATGTAATTAGTTTTATAATCCGACCCTAAATCGAGGTCTAAATTTTTAAATTTATAAAATTCCCAATTCTTCCTAAAATCCCTAATTCTATCGTGAAAGAACAAGATTTAGGGCTAAAAATCTAATGGGTGTTGATGGAAATTGAAGGAAATGAGTTAAATAACACAAACCTATGAATTGGTGTTGAAATCACTCTTCAAAATCGGTCCTAGGTCGAGTTTTTATGAAAGAGTTATGAGTTTTTGAAAGAATCCCAATTCTGGTTCTGCTTTTAAAAGACTGGACAGGTCTTCATCGCGTTCGCGATGGACCTGTCGCGTTCGCGGAGCATTGCGGCCAAAATGGCCTTCGCGTTCGTGATAGTCTGTCCCCCCTAACAATCGTGTTCGCGGGCCTGGGACCGCATTCGCGAAGAACAACTCAAAGATTCCCCAGCCCACCTCCATTTAACTCTATGCGTTCGCGTGATGCCTATCGCGTTCGCAAAGAGCAACCCCCCAGTGCTCCGCGTTCGCGACCATGGCTTCGCGTTCGCGATGAACAATCCCCTTCTCATCCCAGGTAGCACTTTGCGTTCGCGATCAGCATACCAGAAACAGCAAACGCAGCAGATTTTCTAAGTGTAAATCACCCCGTAACATATCCGAAATTCACCTGAGCCCTCGGGGCTCCAAACCAAACATGCACACAAGTCTAAAAATATCGTACGGACTTGCTTGCGCGATCAAATCACCAAAATAATACCTAAAACTACGAATTTAGCATCAAATTGCATGAAATTTTCAAGAAAGTTCAAAAGTTCTATTTTCTCAACCAATGGTCCGAATCACATCAAGTGAGTCTCGTTCTCACCAAATTTCACAGATAGGGTGTAAATATCATAACGGACCTGTACTGGGCTCCAAAATCACAATACGAACCCAGTATCAACAAAATCAATTATTAAACAAATTCTTAAAACCTTTTATATTTCCAGTTTAATAATTTGCTTTAAAAATTTATTTCTCGGGCTAGGGACCTAGTAATTCGAATCCGGGCATACGCCCAAGTCCTATATTTTTCTACGGACCCTACGGGACTGTCGAAATATGGGTCCGGGTCCGTTTACTCAAAATATTGACCAAAGTCAACTAAAATTAAATTTTAAAGGCAAAACTCAATATTTTTCTCAAATTTCATAGAGGCTTTTCGGAAACGCGCCTGAACTGTACACGCAAATCGAGAAAAAAGAAAATGAGGTTTTGAAGGCCTCGGAACCTCGAATTAGGTTCTAAAATACGAGAAGACCTTTCGGGTCATCACATTTCTCAAACTAACATTTTCTGTTTTTACTGGTTTTGAATACAGAATACTATATGGAGTGGAGCAGTAAAGCTCGAGACCAGTTTTTAACCTAAGATTAGCATATCCACTTTTCCATAGTTGCCGATTGGTCCCTCCCCCAAAAAGTGTACTCCCTCTGTTCCAGTTTATGTGAACCTATTTCCTTTTTGGTCCGTTCCAAAAAGAATGACCCTTTCTAAATTTGGTAACAATTTAGCTTAAACTTACAATTCTACCCTTAATGAAAAGCTTTTTTAATTACACAAATACTTTGGACCTCTTTTTGACTTGTTTAGGACCATAAATTTTAAAAATCTTTATTTTTTCTTAAATTCCGTTTCTAGTCAGGTTCACTTAAATTGAAACGGAGGGAGTACTAAAGAATATTTTCACAACATGGCCGCTAATAGTAGGGGTGTACATGAGGCGGTTTGGTTCGGTTTTTTATTAAACCAAAATCAAACCAATTATGTCGGTTTACTAAATTCATAAATCAAATCAAACCAACATAAATTCGGTTTTTTCGGTTTCGGTTTTTTCGGTTTTTCGGTTTTTCGGTTTTTTTCGGTTTTTTTTTCGATTTTCCTTTTTAGTCATATTATTCTTGAAAAAGATATCAAATAATCACCAATTATCTGCATGATTACTATTTTTCTTAATAATATATGAGGAATACCAATTATTCGTATAAATCATAATTCCAAGACCTTCCATAATAGAAAATGACAACAAACATGCGACAAAGCAAAGCACTGTAAACTTGATAAACCTCAACACTAAAATAATCACTAATTATGTGAGCAAAATGACAAGAAGGAAGCTCGTGTGATGTGGTGGAATGGTTTCAAATATTTGGGTTTCTTTGATTTTGGAATTGGAACATAGGTAAGATATGGAATAATCTATTTTATTGTTTATTGTCTTGTTGGATTTTAGTTTGGGCTTGATATTTAGGTTATGTAGATAAAATCTACTTAGTGGATAGTGAATTTACAAGCCCACAAATAAATAATATCTCAAGACATTGAAAACTATAAAATAGTTTAAAAAATACTTACAAATTAGATTTTAATGATTATTTTTTATGTATAAAATTTCTAAAATTTATTTATATATAACGTCGGTTTGGTTTAGATTCGGTTTGACTTATTTTTTGTTAATGCCAAACCAAACCAAGAGCGATCGATTTTTTATTTTCCAACGCCAAACCAACCAAACCAAACCACAAGTCGGTTTTTTTCTTCGGTTTGACTTGGTTCGTCGGTTCGGTTTGGCTTGATGGTTTGGCTTGTACACCCCTAGCTAATAGTATGGTCTTTGCTTTACTCGTTTTGTCGTCTTCTCTGCCGACTAAAGGCAAACAAAATCCTTAAAGCGTAAAAAGGGACTCTCCCTAATTTTTGAGTGCCATTTTTTTTTTTTTGACAGATTTACTGGAGTACTTTTGAACAAAAAGACAGGGCTGTCTTTACATGGTATCAGAATTGTGTTAAAGTTCAAGCCCATATTTATGCACAAATTAAAGATATTTATCGAACTAGGATATTCCTTCCAGCCAGAGGCGGAGCTACCCTTGTCCGAGGGGTGTCACCGACATCCCTTCGCCGGAAAATAATATTGCGTAAATAGGTATTTTTTTAAAAAAAATTGAATAAATACAAGGGGTTGACACCCCTTGACACAAGACAAACTCTTAGTGCAATGGTTAAGGGGTGTCAAAATTTACATAAGGTTGCAAGTTCCATTCCTGATAGCAGCAATTTTTTTTTTATTTTGACACCCCTTTGTATAATTCCTGGCTCCGCTACTGTTTCCGGCTTTAATATTTTGTTTGACAGTTGACATAGGAGTTTAATATACTAATTTCACTTATGTTATATATTACTAGTAATGATGAAAATAATTAAAAAATAGTTTTAAAAAAAAACAAACACCATATCAAAGTTATAATATGAGTAATAAAAATATAAATTTTAAAAATTATGAAAGTTGTATAAATATGATGATGCCAAATATTTTGAAAAGTACAAAATGAAAAAAGTGTTATATAAACTGAAACGAGGGACGCATTATTTTGAAAATTATTCAACGATATTAAGTGTTCGTGTAGGTGAAAAGTCATAAGATTAGGATAATCCATACTTACTTTATACTGGTAGATTATGTTAGTATTTTTACGAGCGACTTTTATAAATTTGAATGTCTCATAGATAATGCAAATTAGTGAAAAATATTAGAACATCGAGACATAAAATTTATGAACCACTTAAATCTTACTCTTTCCATTTCAAAAAAAATAAATTCATTTGACTGAGCATAAAGATTAAGAAATAATTAAAAAAATTTAGAAAATGTGGTCTAAGACAATATAGATATTTTTGTAACTATACATCATCCCATTAGGATAAAAATAAAAGTTTAAAGTTACATTATTTTCAAATATAGAAAAATGCCATTCTTTTTTAAACGGACTAAAAAAGAAATATGTTTATACTTTTTGGAACACGGGAAGTATATTATCTACTATTTTCTTGCATTTAACTTACTAGCCTCTACTCGAAACTATTTTTTTTTTTTTGGGAAACTTTTCCAGCAAAATCCGCAGTCACTATCCTTCGGGTACGCACTGGATAACCTGCTCTCTGTGCAGTAGCTTGCAAACCATACAGGAAATGTAAACTGTACTAGGTAAACCCGTTACGAGAAGCTTTGACTGACGAGACTGCTAGTGCAAGTAATCGATCTCAGATCTCTAGTGTGGGGAACCATTAAGCAAACCAACTCAATCAACCGTCTGATCGAAACATTGTATATGAGTAGTAATTAATGAACTAATCAATAAAATTGCATTCATTAACCTAAGTGAGTTCTACGCATAATCGGGATGCATTAACCACAAATATTTTTAACATTTTGAAATTAAAGGGACACATATTTGCATGATTGGGCTAAATCTGGGCCATTAATTTCGCAAAACTCTTGCTTTTATGTGTGTTAAAGAAAGTATAATTTCAAGCTCATAAGGGCAATTATGTAAAATTACCTTGTTAGTTAGTTTAGTCGGTTATTCACTGTTAACAGAATAGTTAGTTTGTTAATTAGGCTTACTTAAGATTAAGCTATCTAGGTGTTTTATATATATATATACATGCATACATTTATATATATGTATGTATGTACATTATCATTTGGTGTTAAGTTGAATAAATGAATTAATCTCTTCTCTCTACTCTTCTTTCTCTCACTATTTCTTTCTTCTTCTATCTTCATCTGCTGCGTTGCCTTCTTCACTCAAGTCACAGATGTGTGACCTTCATTAATCTCTAAATGAGTTCATGGTATCAGAGCATTCAAAGCTAAGAATATATAGCTTTGATTCGATTCAAGTTTCTGCATGGTCAATTCAATTCTGTCAATTCTTGGTTGTATCAAAAAATTCAAGAACTAAGAAATGAGTCTAAACAATGATCAAGCGGATGGGGCTCAGCTGAATCAAAACAATTCTCATCAAAATCAACCAGCTGGAACCCAACAAGCAGGTATCGATTATAATCATCCTTTGTTTCTTCACCCTTCAGATGTCAGTGGAATACAAATTATTTCATTCCAGCTGACTGGAATTGAACATTACTCTATTTGGTATCGTTCTATGCGAGTAACATTGCTAAGAAGGAACAAATTAGGATTGGTGGATAGATCTTGTAGGAAAGAAAGTTTTCCTGCTATTATGTGGAACCATTGAGAGAGAGTAAATGCTATTGTACTCTCTTGGATCATAAATTCTGTGAATAATAATTTTCTTGGTGGTATAATATATGCATCTAATGCTCAGACAGTCTGGGATGATCTATATGAATGATTCCATAAAGTAGATGATGCAAGAACTTTTAACCTGCACAAAGAAATTGCCACTCTTACTCAAGGCACTTCATCCGTGTCTGTGTATTACTCAAAACTGAAGGACATGTGGAAGGAGTTTGAGGCATTAATTCCAGTCCCTAATTGTGATTGTCCAAGGTCTAGGGATTTTGTAGTTTATCTACAAAAACTAAAGGTATACCAATTTCTTATGGGACTCAACGAGTCTTACTCTCAAGCAAGAAGATAAATTCTTATGAGACGACATCTACCAACAGTCAATCAAGCATACTCAATGGTTATAATTGATGAAAGTCAAAAGGCAGTGGCTGCTACTTCTAGAATTTTAGGTGCAAATCCACCAATTACCATTGAGAGTTATGAAATTTCAATGTATACAAAAAATATGGAAAATCAAATATATAAAAAGAATTATAATATTCAGTGTGATTTCTGTAAAATTAGAGGCCATAGTAAAGAAAATTGCTTCAAGATAGTTGGCTATCCTCCAGATTTCAAATCTAAAAGGAAAGGGCCAGGGTCATATAACAATGGAGCAGGAGGTCCAGCAGCAGGTCCAACAGCTTATAATGCTCTAGCAGAAATTCCTCAACACCAACTTAATGTGAATTATTAGCAGGCATCTTAGATGACAAATGGTCAAATCACTGATAATTCACTGCCTCAGATAGGAGCATTCACAAAAGACCAATATGATCAGATTTTACAAATCCTAAACAAAGCTAACCTAGAAGGCAACAACAATAATTCTTCAGCAAATGTAGCAGGTATGAGTACAACTTTGTTAGTTTTAAATTATCCAAAAGAATGGATTATTGATACTGGTGCAACTAATCATATGGCATTTGATATTAGCATGTTAAATCAGGAATCTATGGTTGAAAATACTAATCCTAAGAGAGTGTCTTCCTAATGGTGAAATTTCAAATGTTACACATACTGAAACTAGTTCAATATCTGCTAGAAGTACACTTAGCAATGTTTTCCATCTACCTCAATTCAAATTTAATCTAATGTCTGTGTCAAAAATGACTAAGGAACTAACTTGTGCTGCAACCTTCTACCCTCATTTTTGTATTTTTCAGGATCTCTTCAATGGGAGGGTGAAGGAGATTGGTAAAGAAAGAGATGGCCTATACATCCTACTGAGTCAACTTGCTAATAAAGATATGAATTTCAGCCTCCCTGTAAAGGAAGTACTTAGTACAGAAGACATAAGTCTATGGCATAAAAGATTTGGTCATGTGTGATTATCTGTTCTTAGGAAAATGGTTCAAAATTAAATGAGTCTATAGCAGAAGTATTAAATAAGTGCAATGTATGTCCTTGTGCAAAACAGATCAGATTACCTTTCCCAGCAAGTTGTATTAAAAGTACTGAATGCTTTGAACTAGTACATATGGATATTTGGGGGCCTTATAAGGTTCCTACATTTGATGGAAATAAATTCTTCTTGACTATAGTTGATGACTACTCTAGAATGACATGGATTTATTTGTTAAAATTGAAGTCTGATGTGTGTGTTGTTATTCAACATTTTCTAAATTTTGTCCAAACACAGTTTAACAAGACAATTAAAACAATAAGAACAGATAATGGAACATACTTTATTAATACTATTTGTAGTAATCTCTTTAAGAATTTAGGCATTATTCATCAGAGAACTTGTGTTTATACTCCTCAGCGAAATGGAATAGCTGAGAGAAAATATAGACACATACTAGAAGTAACTAGAGCTATCAAATTTCAAGCCAATATACCTATTAAATTTTGGGGTCATTGTGTGCTAGCTGCTGTACACATAATTAATAGACGTCCTTCATCAGTTATAGGAGCTTCACCATTTGAAAAATTATACAAAAGGAAACCTTCTCTGATTCATTTAAGAGTTATAGGATGCCTTTGTTATGCCAAAATTATACAAGAATCAGACAAACTTAAACCAAGAGCTAAATCTGCAATATTAATCGGATATTCAGAGGTACAAAAAGGTTATGTCTTATATGATTTAATACTAATTCCTTCTTTGTAAGCAGAGATATTAGTTTCAGGGAAGATTTATTCCCATCAGGAATGTTACCACATCTTCAACTCTTATATTTGTATCTCAACCTATCTTAGATAATAGACAACCTGAGGATTATACTCAGCAACCTGTTGGTCTTCCTCAACCTACAAACACTCAAGACTATGAAGCAGACTACATAGATAAAAGTGCAAAAGAGATTCCTAACTTAAAATCACAAGCTGTCACAGAATCAGTCACTACAAATCAACAACAGGATCAGTCAACAATCATTCTTCCTACTACAAATATTCAGCAGAATCAACAAAACAACACGACTAGAAGATCTGGAAGGGAGAAACATCCTCCAATATGGATGAAGGACTTTGTTTCCTTAAATATGCATCATGATGTGAACTATCCAATATCAAACTATCTTTCCTATGAAAACATCTCACCAAAGTATCAAGCCTACCTATCTATATTTTCTACAATAACTGAACCAAACTCATATGCAGAGGCAGTTAGAGATCCTAGATGGGTAGATGCAATGAAATCAGAGATTGAAGCTCTTGAAAATAACAACAGCTGGGAAGTTATATCTTTACTAGAAGGAAAAATTGCTATAGGATACAAGTGGATATATAAAATTAAATATAAAGCTACAGGAGAGATAGAGAGATTCAAAGCCAGACTTGTAGCTAAAGGCTACAGTCAAAGAGAAGGTATAGATTATCAAGAAACCTTCTCTCCAGTTGTTAAAATGGTAAAAGTTAGAACTGTGTTAGCAATTGCAGCCTCTAGAAAATGGCATGTGCATTAGATGAATGTCTACAATGCATTCTTGCAAGGTGATCTTCATGATGAGAAATATATATGGATCTTCCACAAGGATTTTTAAGAGTCAGGGGGAGTATAATGCATATAAACCTATGTGCAGACTCAAAAAAAATCCTTGTATGGACTTAAACAAGCACCAATGCAGTGGAACTCAAAGCTGACAGAAGCCTTATTGAAGTTTCAGTTCAAACAAAGCCCTTATGATCACTCATTGTTTGTTAAGAAAATTGAAAATGGAACTATCATTGTGTTAGTATATATAGATAATATGCTTCTAGCTGGAGACAACCTAAAATTGATATAAGATACAAAAGAAGCTCTGCAGCAGACTTTCAAAATGAAGGATCTAGGGGAACTAAAGTACTTTCTTGGAATAGAATTTGCAAGGTCAAAGCAAGGAATCCTAATGCATCAAAGAAAGTACCCTTTGGAACTAATATCTGAGCTTGGACTAGCAGCAGCCAAACCTGTCAGCACACCTATGGACACAAACATAAAACTCACTACAAGAAAGTTTGATGAACATTTTTGTCAAGACAAACTAACAGAAGATGATGTGCTAACAGACCAAGACAGCTACCAAAGACTCATAGGTAAACTATTATACTTAACTGTTACTAGAACTAACATCTCCTATAGTGTTCAAACTCTAAGTCAGTATCTACAATAGCCAAAAAAATCTCATATGAAAGCTGCACTACGAATTGTGAAATACATCAAGAGTCAACCAGGACAAGGTATCTTTTTGTCTAGCAATAACAATGAAACAATCACAGCATATTGTGATGCTGATTGGGCAGCCTGCTCACACTCCAGAAAATCAGTTACATGCTATTTAATCAAGCTAGGAGAATCTCTGATTTCATGAAAGTCTAAGAAACAGACTACAATCTCAAGAAGTTCTACTGAAGCAGAATACAGGAGTCTAGCATCTATTATGGCTGAATTAACATGGCTACTAGGGTTACTAAAAGAAATTGATGTGAAAAATGATCAACCAGTTACTATTTTTTGTGATAGTAAAACTGCCATTCAAATGGCAGCCAACCCAGTCTATCATGAGAGAACAAAACACATAGAAAAAGATTGTCACTTTATAAGGGAGAAAATTCAACAAGGCGTGGTCAAAACTGAGTACATATCTACAAAGGAGCAAACTGCAGATATATCCACAAAAGGACCGAGCAAAGTTCAACATCAATATCTGATTTCCAAGCTAGGGACATTTAATGTGTTTATGTCATCTAGCTTGAAGAAGAGTGTTAAAGAAAGTATAATTCCAAGCTCATAAGGGCAATTATGTAAAATCACCTTGTTAGTTAGTTTAGTCGGTTATTCACTGTTAACAGAATAGTTAGTTTGTTAATTAGGCTTACTTAAGATTAAGCTATCTAGGTGTTATATATATATATATATATATATATATATATATATATATATATGTACATTATCATTTGGTGTTAAGTTGAATAAATGAATTAATCTCTTCTCTCTACTCTTCTTTTTCTCACTATTTCTTTCTTCTTCTATCTTCATTTGCTGCGTTGCCTTCTTCACTCAAGTCACAGATGTGTGACCTTCATTAATCTCTAAACGAGTTCAATGTGTTAGAAATTAACTGTCTCTTCTAGTGTGGCTCACATATAAGGTAATAAATTATTTACCTTATCTCGCAAAAAAAAATAATGTATAATATTATGTAGTTATGCATATATGGTAGTTTTTTTGATAGAAAGTAATTACCATATATTAAGAGTCCCTAGGATAATTATAATTTATGGAGAAGTCCCTAGGGCTAAAATATTTGTTTAAGAGCCCATAGCCTACGTATAAATACGCATGTGGCTCTATCAGTCTGGCATCCTACGATAGACACAGGCTAGAAGGCTCCTAGGCTTTTTTGTCAAGGTTCTTCCAAGGCAATTCCCCACATTACTTGAACAAATATGGTTGAAGGTACATTTCTTGATTAATTTTTGTTGCGTAGGCTCTATGTTTGTATTTAAATTTCAACATGTGATATCAGAGCCTACCTTTTAGCTGTGTTGTTCAGTGTCTACTGATGACGATTATGAATATAGTCCAACACCGTCATGTTTTTGTAACTTGAATTTCTCTAGTCTATTGAGAAACTCTTGTTTTTTGGGTTTTTCAGTATGTCGTTATTGTGACCTTTATATATCTCTGCCAACTCACAATGTTTCGCCTATCGTTTGTGATCTTATTTAATAAAGAGGCACTCCAACATGTTTTCATAATCATAAAATAAGTCCTCATTAGATGATATTGAGCAAGAGCATTTATTTGGTGGATGCTTTTGTTAGATATTTATATACTGTGGTTTAAAGTTGTTCTCCTCTCTGTAATTCAGCAAGTACTTGGCTACAATAAGTCTCCTGGAATATAATTATGTCTACATAGATCTGCGTTAATCTATATAATTCTGAACTTATGTGAAAAGTTTTGGTATGCGTACGGTAGTTAAAAAAAAATTCGTACGGTAATTAAAAAACATTTCATTTTACATAAGGACTTTGAAATTGTCTTCGTTTTATTACCTTAAATTAAAATTAATGTATAGGGTCAAATTTGACCCTCAACGTTTCTATGCCGATGGGTACGCCCATTGAGCATACTGTTAGCGTCACTGTGTTAAAAAATAAACTGTTAGAAAATAAAGAAAGGTAGAAGAATCAGAAATTTCCGAGTCCACAATTTCCTTGTGTGTCCTTAAGGAATTTTAACCCCCTCACATGTTGCCAAGGTAATGGATTAAATCCTCCCAGGATAAAACGGAATAAACCTTCCTGCAACAGTGGCAATACAAACTGCAGGATTCCAA
>MU742267.1:29400-41265 GCA_026770625.1 Nicotiana glauca
AGCCATGTTAAAACGTGAAATGAAATTGAAGCTGATTTGCTGCTGTGGATGTGAAGTTTTAATAATTTTGTCTCATTTTACTTAGTTGATTTTTTTTTGTGATCAGAATGGGCTGTTAAATAGACTATTGAACTAATTAGGTATATTTCCTGTGTTTTGGCAATTTAGTTTGATTCAGCTGATGCTACTAGTGTAATGTAGAATTTCAATGTGCTTCCATGGGTAACTGGACTGTATAACTGTGTTTTTCTCAGATTTATAAGAGCTGAATGTGTTTCAGTAGGTTAGTTCATTAGTTCAGTTCCTAAGCATTGATTTGTGTTTTCAACAGATGTAGAAACAAATTCAAAATGACTCTGTATTTTATGCAGTCGACTTCAATAAGTTTAGCTTATCTAATCATGTCTGTTGGAGTTGGTTTTAAAAATAGTAGTTTGCATTAGTAATACTATGGCCAAGTTCAACCTTCTCTTTTAATTTCCAATGTTAATGATATTTAGGAATTGAAATTCAACAGGTCGGTATCTAATTGACTTGGATAAGTATATATTGATTTCCTTTTTTGCAAATATTTAAACAATTTGTTGGATTGTCATTCCAGGGATTCGATCCGTTGCTCCTTACATTGTCCAATTTGGCTTGCCTGATTTGGGCTAACTTCGGGCCCAATGACTGTGGTTATAGGAAATTTAGGCTAGCGTGCATAGTGTGGCTTGGGCTCTTTGGGACCAAGATTGAAATTCCCTTCTTATTTCTGTTGTTTGAACTCGAGGCCTGAAATTTGCAACATTGACTAATTAGGATTTCTTTAGAGACAAAACCAAATAAAATATCATAGCCACTTTAGGATTAACCTTTAAATAAAAATAATGAGACGAGCCTCGCCAAATAAAAATACAAATTGCGGGGCCCTCAACAAGTGCTATGTAAAAAATATACTTTTAGATTTCGGGAGGACCGTTTAGCGAATTTCACGGTCTTCCCCAAATATAATAAACGCGTTGTTGCTTTAGGCGCGCATTTTAAATAATGTTACTTTCTTAAATACTAGTACACATTTATGTGACCCAAATCCAAATCTCAACAGAGTCGAAATGGGTTCGAAGCCACGGGTGCACTGGTGCGACATGGTTCAAAATATATTTTCACGACATTGCAATTCTTATTAAAATAAAGATAAAAGCGGGTTACTAATAAAAGGAACATAAGGTATAACATGTTTTGAAATCAGATAAAATCAAATACAACAGTTGAGCGACCGTGTGTAGAACCACGGAATCCGGGAATGCCTAACACCTTCTCCCGGGTTAACAGAATTCCTTACTCGGATTTTTGATTTGCGGACTGTTAACAGAGTCATGTTTTCCTCGATTCGGGATTCAACTGATGACTTAGGACACCATTAATCTCCCAAGTGGCGACTCTGAAATTTAATAATAAATCCCGTTCTGATTGTCTTTTAAGTGGAAAAACTCTTTTATTACGCCCTTGCGGGTGTAGTAGCGAAAAAGGGAGGTGTGACAGCTCTGGCGACTCTGCTGGGGATACAGACCTAGAACTTTGGTTCAGGGTTTAAGAATTCAAGCTTGGAATAATTGTTGTATTTTTTATATCTGATTTTCCTACATATTTATGCTTAATGTGCTAAATGTTTACCACTTTGATATTATCTGAATTGTATATAAACTGTGCCGAAAACCCTCCTCTTCTCACCTCCGGGGATGTGCTTACTGGTTGAGACTCCCTATTCTATTAGTGTCAATACCTTGAAATAAGAAAGAGGCTAGACAAGTTACTAAGCCGGATGGCCTTTTGGTTCCCGGTACGTAGCCCCCTCCTCGACTCGAGTTGTCCGCTTGGGTACACAGTCTAGAACACATACCCAGGTTTTGAACCTAGAATAACTTGACTTCATGCCGGATCCCTAGTAGGAGCGTTTATTTGCATCACGTGCATATGACTTAGGGGACTCAACACAGGGGTTGGGTCCGTCTAGGACAGGTAACCAGATATGATACGACCACCATGATGCATTTTACGTGTTGCATCTATTTGTCTCGGGCCTACATGCTGACCGGCTTTTGAATGTCGAGAATTTTGCAAAATTGAGAAAAAGAGAAAAAGAGAGAAATAGCAGTGTAAAGAATTAATTGTCTAGAAAAAACCGATGCCCAAATACTGTCAAAACTCTGCCGAAAAAATGCAAATGTTTTATTTTTAATAGTTTGTTTCACTAAAAGCAAAGGAAAAATATAAAAAGAGTCTTTATTTTAGCTTGGAAAAAATAGGTTGTTTATTTGTTTGTTGAAAAAAAAAGGTCGTTATTTTGTCTTGTTATAAAAAAATGAAAATGAGTTTCGCTTTTGAAAGTAGTTTTGTTATTTTCTAAAAAAATAAAAAAAATAAAAAAGAATCTAGTTTTAAAATAGTCAGTTTATTCGCCCGAACTACGCTGGTTTGATTCTCACCGTTTATGAGATACGTAGGCAACCCTTGACGGGTCCAACCACCCTTTTTGCAAAAATAGCCAAAAAATATCAATTTTTATTTTTGTCATAAATAAATTAGGTGATACCGTTTTGCCAAAATAACCAAAAGGGCGTCGGAAGGTTGTTTGTGCAAAAAACGGCCACCCTAAGTCATTTCCCAACAGTTAGCGGGCACAACCTTAAAATCTTCTCCTCGAAGTGCTGAAAGGCCGTATCAGCAAAACTAGGCTTTATTTTTTGGAAATTAGAATTGCAAAAAAAATAGTGTCTTTTTCTTTTAGGTCATAAATAAGTGATTAAACTACCTTAATAAATGTGCAGGATGAGCGCGACTCAAAATGAACCATTTTTGCATGAAATCCCTTTTGGAGTGATATCTGTGGTGGAACGATATAGGCGAAGAAGGGCAAGATGAAGTCAATAAACATTTGAAAGTGCTTACCGGTTTGCTAGATATTGTGCCTCGGGGAGATATTATCAGAGCATTGATTACATGTTGGGACCCAGCGCATAACGTATTCCATTTTTCAGACTTCGAGCTTACCCCGACATTAGAGGAAATAGCTGGCTACATTGGAAAATATGAGGTCCCTTTAAGGCATAAGTACTTGGTTGCCCCGAGAGTTGTAGCTGTGCACAGATTTCTAGACTCTTTGAAGATAGTCAGAACCGTCCATAACACAGATCTAGCAAATGGCTTTTGTACTCTAAATTTCATATATCATCGCTATGGCCATATCGGGGGGTTCAACAACCCATAAAGCAAGATATGTAGCAAAGGAAATCGCCAAAAGTGGGAGGAGCATCAACGTTTCGCTTTTATGGTAGTTTTTCTAGGGCTTCTTGTATTTCCAAGGAAGGATGGGAACATTGACATAAAAATAGCTGGGGTCGTCAACACATTAATTACTCAAGCTAAAAGTACTCTTGCACCTATGATATTAGCCGACATCTTCCGTGCTCTTACAGCTTACAAGGCCGGGAAGCTTTCTTCAAGGGGTGTAGTCTACTGTTATGAATGTGGATGATCGAGCATTTGTGTCATCGTCCTCAGTTCTTGATATACGGGTCTCCAGAGAAAACATGCATAGAAGAGTTTCCCACAAGGATTAAAGGGGTCAATTTGCCAGAAGGATTCACGAGTTGGACAGCATATTTTCGATCCCTCACTGCTAGCCAAAGAGTGTGGACATTTGGATGGTTGCCCGTTGACGAAATGGTATATATGTCGGCAGCCCGGCCATATTTCCTCCTGATGGGTCTTAGAAGCACCGTATCGGGTGTTGAGACAGCTTGGGAGATGCCAGATAGTACCCAAAGATGATGATCTTAGTTTGCAAGTGGTCGAGCTTGGCCCTGATGGCCAGTTTCCTGAAGTGAAAGTCCGCCAAGTCTGGAACGAATGTCAATATTTGGCGGCAAATACTTGTGTTCGGGATCGAGCTAAAGGAGAGGTATCACCCGACTATCAGGCTTGATATAGAAGGGATGTTGCATTCGGAAGGCCGGCCAAAAGGCCTCACCTCCAGGAATTTGCTGAATCATCACAAGAGCAGTGGGCATGGTTAGCCAAAGAAAGTGAGTACAGGGCAAAGATAAGTGGGTTGGAAAAACAAGTTCAAGACCTCAGGTTTGAAAACAGTGTGCAAGTTGCGGCTGACGAGGGCGAGAAAAAGAAATTGGCCAAAGAAAATGAAGCACTACGAGCCCAAATACAGAAAATGAAGATAGTGATTGAAACCCCTGTTAGGAGTGCCAAAGATGCGAAGCTGATAGACAATTTACGGCAAAAAGTAAATGACTACAGTTTCAAACTCAACAAAGCAGAAAAGGAACTAGCTGGGGTTCGAAGACAGTTGGCTAAAAATGCAGAGGAACGAGCCGGCATGATTCAGCAGCTGAGAGAAGAACAAAATAATGAGGTCGCCGGATTGAGGAAAAGGGTCATTACCGCAGAAAACAAGCAAAAGAGTTCAATGTTGAAAGGGAACATTGCTATACAGTTTTAGCACAATTAGAAAAGGATCTGCAACAACTCTAGGAGAGAAATCAACAGACTTTGGAGGCTAGGGCCGAACAGATAGGGCGGTTGCTTCAGGCAAAAGGCATAATCAGAGAAAGAATCCTAGCTATTGCTCACCACTTCACCAGAAAATGCCAAATGTGCGAGAATATGACTTAGACTACCTTCTTTGCGTCAGTGATGATATTTGTGAAACAGATAATGAGTGACTTGGACAGACTCCAAGGGAAACTTGCATATAGGCCCGCGGCGAGACCGAACGATGTCCCGCGGGCACTAGGAGCTTTAATGTATTCGTGATTGTCATTGGAGTCTGTATTTTATTTTACTAAAGTGTGTTAGTTAATTGAGTCTGTACTGTCATTTCGAGTCAGTCTGCATTTTCATTTTGAAGTAGAATAGTTGTTAAGAAGTTTGTAGCTTTGTTTGCCATTGAGAGTCTATCTTGGATCCTTGTAATGAACGTGTTTGCTATTAATAAAATTGAAAATTCCAAAAATTTGTAGTTGCTATTTTGTAAATAGGCAATTTTCATAGGACCCTATCATATCCATATGAAAAAGCAAAATGAAAAAAAAAGAGAAAAGCGGAAAGCAAATGAAAGAAAAGAAAAGAAAAAAAATCCGCAATAAAAGAGCCATGACAAAGCAGAGAAAAAGGCAAGGATAAAAAAAATGTCACAGTCAAAGCCGGGATGACGCACGCGGCCGAGCAAATGCATATTAGAAAACGATAATAGCCTAGGTGCATCCATGCTCCAAATGTACGGTTATTTGTTTGTTGATGCCCTAACCACTAATAACGTTGTTGTTGATGATGAGTTCAGACAGGTGGTTTAGCTGACTGGCATTCTGGCAACTCACCCATATAACACCCGCTCCAAGGACATGTCAAAAATGGTTAGCCAAGAGATAGAAGCAACTGTTGTCAACCCGGCTAGGGAAGAAGAAGTGGTAGATGTCAATGCTATGAAAGAGGAGATGTACAAATTGAAACAACAGATGGCCGAAATGTACCAGGCCTGGGCAAAAGGACATCTCCTGCCAACTTATCCTGCCAATCCTGCCTGTATCCCGCCACTCACTCAATCACAAGATCCTTCCATAGTGAATTCTTCTCCGGCTTACCCAACCTACCGACAATATTACGCAACCACTTCCCAAACCCCACCACCTCCACACCACCAAAACAAATTCCACCACCAGTTTCTCCTATGTTCGTGGCCCATCCACCCACCACGTTACAAAGATCTTCGAGTGAACCATTGTTCCAAGCACAGGAAAACAACTATTATCCACCTGAGCCCACTTTCAAACCTCCCGAACCATACTCTTATACTCCTCTTATTGATATTTCAGCTGAAGAAGAAAAACCTCCTAAAAACCCCGAGCAGGAGGAGATGATACGTAAGGTGAAAAGCTTGGAACAATCATTTCGAAATATGCAAGGTCTAGGAGGACAGGTGAGTGTTGCTTATAAAGACTTGTGCTTATTTCCCGACGTCCAACTGCCTGCGGGTTTCAAGTTACCAAAGTTTGACCTATATGATGGACATGGCATTCCCGTAGCCCATTTGAGGGGGTTTTGTAGCAAGATGAGGGGTGCTGGAGGAAGAGATGAATTGTTAATGGCGTACTTTAGCCAAAGTCTCAGTGGAGCGGCTTTAGAGTGGTACACAAGGCAAGATCATGCCCGATGGTACACATGGGACGACTTAGCCCAAGCATTTGCAAATCACTTTCAGTATAACCTTGAAATTGTCCCCGATCGTCTCTCATTGACCAAGATTGAGAAGAAACCTGGAGAAAGTTTTAGAGAATATGGATTTCGGTGGAGGGAGCAGGCCGCGAGGGTCGATCCTCCGATGAAAGAAGGAGAAATGGTGGATTATTTTCTGCAGGCTTTAGAGCCTACTTATTACGGTCATCTAGTGTCAGCGGTGGGGAAAACTTTTAATGAAGTAGTAAAGATGGGAAGCATGGTAGAAGAAGGTTTGAAATCCAACAAGATTATGAGTTACTCTGCAATAAAAGCAACTACCCAGGCCATCCAGACTTGCACTGGAGGGGTATTGGGAAAGAAGAAAAAAGAAGATGTAACAGTGGTGGAGTCGAGAGCATGGTCCAGGGGTCCTTCACCATATTATCACCAACCTCGCCCACATCCCCAAACCTACCCACATACTCCATATGGCCCACCACAACACTACTACCAACCTCCCGTTCCTCACTTCTCAGTTTACCACGCCCAAACTTATCCGCAAACTCAGGCACCCTGGCGTGCACCCACTCCCCAAAATACCTATCATACCCAAAACACATACCCACCTCCTAGAACTTACAGAAATCCTAGTGGAACCGGTTTTTGACCCAACCCTGCTACTAAGAATGATAGGTTGCCAAAGAAGAAGACTTTCACTCCGTTAGGAGAATCTTATACCATCCTGTTTCACAGATTAAGACAGCTGGTAATGTTAAACCCAATTGAACCTAAAATACCAAATCCTCCCCCCAGGAACTTGGACCATTCAGTAAATTGTGAGTATTGCTCAGGAGCGCCAGGTCATGATATGGAGAAATGCTGGCATCTGAAAACTACCATTCAAGAACTTATTGACACACGGAGAATTGAAGTGCAGGCTCTAGAGACTCCCAATATCACTCAGAATCCATTACCAACTCATCATGAGACTCACATGATTGAGTTAGTGCAGAAGGGAGAATACAAGAAGTTGTCACAAGCTATGATGATGATTAAGGCAAGTGAGAATAAAGCAAATGAGAAATTGATTGGTGGGAAGGAATTGCTCACAGTGGAACAAACAGTCAGTGAATCGGTGATGATAGTGAAACTAGAACCTGTTAAAGTGACAATACCAGGAGCAGTTGTTAAGCCTGTGTTGGTTGTAAAAGGCGCTCGTACAGAACCGGTTATCATTAAACGGGTGACTCAGTTGCCAGTGGTCAGTGAAAAAGTTGTCCCGTGGAATTATGACCGGGTGACTTTGATGTACAGAGGAAAAGAAGTCAAAGAAGAAGTGTGTGAAACTCATGGGTTGACTAGATCAGGGAGATGCTTTGCCCCTGAAGAATTGAGAAAGGTTAAAACAACTAAAGACAATCCGGCACCGGTGAAGAAAGCTGTTACTGAAGAAGAAGCTGAAGAATTTTTGAAAAAGATGAAACATTGCAACAACGAAGCGATTTTATGACCTGAACTATGTTTGACTTGATCCCGAAAGGGTACGTAGGCAGTCTCACTGAGGTTCAGTCACAACAAAATAAAAATCCAAGAATCCCCAAGAAGGAAACTGGGGCAGAAGTTGTGGTTGTTACGAGAAATATGATTCCGAAAGTTGTAATTTTGAACCCACGTTGAATTATTTTGAGCCTTTATACCCTTCTTTCTAAAAACCCATCCAAAAGCCACATTACGGTCCAAAGAAAGACCTTCTGATCAATTTTAAGAAATGTCAATACGAGCAGGTAAAGTGATTCATGTTGGGTATAACACTCTGGTGCCAGAAGGAAAATGATGAAAATGAGAGAGTCTTATTGGTGAAAACCCTCATGGGCACCATGAGGCGATGTGAGTTGAGAAAAATATAAATGAGAGAGTCTTATCGGTGAAAACCCTCACGGGGACTGTAAGGCGAAGTAAGTTTGAGAGATATAAAAAATGAGAGAGTCTTATTGGTGAAAACCCTCACGGGCACCGTAAGGCAAAAGTGAGTTTTCATATGGGCAAATGAAAGAAGTTTGTGGTTGAAAGGTGATCGAAACATGGCAAAACAAGTGAGGTTTGGGTTTTGGCGAAAGTCGGATTGTGAAAGTATGGAACAACAAATGTGGCAGTTGAAAGTTGATTGGTTGGACAGACTAGGCTGGTTAATCCAAAATGCATGGCAAGATCAATGGAACCAGCCTTTCCACTCAGATAAGTCCTATCCGTTTTCTCTTCATTACAAATCATTCGTTTTCAAAGTCTTTCTATCCTCAACCTTCGAGGTCATTGCATTTCATTCTCTTGAAGTTTGTCTATAAGACGTTTCAGTGTCAGTTCTATTCAAAAGAAGGATGTCAAAGCTAACTACCAGTTTCCCAGTTGTATGGCACAACAAGGTTCGGACATGTCAAAAGAAAGTAAAGCATGAAGGACCAATGAAAATCCCGTCAGTGGAATAATAAGATAATTGTGAAGGAGGAGCAAAGTTTCACAAGAAGGGGACAGAAACACAAAACAACAATACGGGGTAAAACATTTGGGAGAATTGAAAGTCAGACCGGAAGTCAAGGCATTTCAAAGCAAGTCCAAGGAAGCAAGTCGGAGCAAAGTCGGAAGCAGGAACATGGACAATAAGAATGCCATCATCTAACCACCATTTTATATTAATAAATCTTTCTTTGATTAAAACAGGGGCAGAAAGTTTTCTCTGAAAGAAGGAGCCCACCTGGAAAACAAGGGAATATTTTTAAACGCAGCAAGCAGGAGCCCACCTGGAAAATAAGGGAATACATTTCAAGCGCAGCAGTCAGGCACCTACCTGAAAAACAAGGGAAGTATAATGCAAGTCTTATCTTTCAAATTTAATATTTGGTAACACAACGCGCCCAGTTATCAAACTGGGGCAGAAAATTTTCTTTGTTTTGTATGTTTGTTGCAAGCAGGAGCCCATCTAAAGAATAAGGGAATATCTTTCAAATTCAGCAAGCAGGAGCCCACCTGGAGAACAAGGGAATCCATTTTAAAGTTCAACAAGCAGGATCCCACTTGGAGAATAAGGGAATCCATTTCAAAGTTCAGCAATCAGGAGCCCACCTGGAGAATAAGGGAATCCATTTCTAAGTTTCAGCAATCAGGCACCCACCTGGAAAACAAGGGAAGTACAATCCAAATTTTAGCCTTTAATTTCAATATTGAATAACATATTGTACCCAGTCACCAAACTGGGGCAGAAAGTTTTCTTTATTTTTGTCTGTCTTGTTGCATTCAGGAGCCCACTTGGAGAACAAGGGAATCCATTTCAAAGTTCAGCAAGCAGGAGCCCACCTGGAAAATAAGGGAATCCATTTCAAAGTTCAGCAATCAGGAGCCCACCTGGAAAACAAGGGAATACCTTTTCAAGCATCGCAAGCAGGAGCCCACCTGGAGAACAAGGAAATACCTTTCAAGCATCGCAAGCAGGAGCCCACCTGAAAAATGGACACATATTTCAAATTGTAGTAATCAAGTATCATCAAGAGGAATGGAAAAGCATCGCCAAGGCAACAACAAGAATTCCATTGGAGGAACACAAGATACAAGTTCAAGGCAACACAAGAGCAAGTTTGAAGGCATAGATAGGATTTCTTGTAACTCATAGATCATAGCTTAGGCTAGCTTCTTTTTATCTTGACACGGTGTAATAAGGAGGTCAGCGAGCAGTAACAGCAGCAACAGCAGTGAAATCACAGCTCCTGGTAGTCCCAGCTACCAGACATTCCTGAACTACACTGACCTGATTCTTGTTTAACCTGGGATATATAGGCAGCCTCTGAAGCAGGGTGCGGTCAACTCTTTCAAAATGCTTCACACCCAATATGCGAACGGGCAAAAATCGCTTATTTCCGCTCACTTGTCTTTGCATTAAAACTCTTCGTGTTTCCGAGCAAAGAGGGGCAGCTGTGAGCACGTGATTTTTTCCCTAAGCAAATTATTCCAAAAAAGTTCAAATAACTGATTTCTTTATTATTTTATAATTTTTGTGAATTTTGTTGAATTTGGTGTTAATTGATCGCATGATAATTCATATGAAAATACAAAAATATGAACTTGTATTTAAGGATTTAATTTCACAATTTTAGTATTAATTAGGTATTAATTTGTTTTAGAACAAAATTTAAAGAAAATCACAAAAATATTTCCTAGGCATTTTTAATTGATAATTATTGCATTTATCTTTAAATATGAATTTTAAATAATTTTATAAGTTAAATAGTTTAATTAGGTCTTTGTTTTAATTTTTACATTTTTTATAAAATCAGAAAAATACAAGATAAAAATAAAAAAAATACAAAATGAAAACAAAAATAAATAAAATAAATTTAATAAAAGAAAATGGGCTGTTATGTTTAATTTTGAGCCCAAACACAAAAATTACCCACACCCAGCACCAGCCCAATCCAACCTATGCCCGGTCCAGCCTCTTTTAAATCTAAAACGACGTCGTTTGGCGTCGATTAATTCAAACCGTCGAGGTTGTTAAGATCAACGGCTCAGAAGTGGGGTGTCATTTGTATAAAAATGTCGAATTAATACCCCCCACCCCTGTCTCATCATCAAGCACAAATCCTAGCCTCTGTGCAACACCGCCGTCGCCGCCTGCCGAAAATCGTCTCCGCCGGCGGCCTACCACCAAACAGCCCCCAAAACACACCCCCAAACCTCCTCTTCTCCCTCATTACAAATATGGCCTCATCTTTCCTCAAAACCTTGCCTAGCTCCTCGAACAGTGACGTTTCCTTCGCCAGAACCCTACCGCCGGCGAATGTCACCACTTCCAAACCACCCCAAAATTACACCCCAGTTCCCCTCTTTCCAACCCTACCCTTGGTTTCCCTCCAACCTTGCTGGAAACCCTCGAATCTTGATTTTTAATTTCTCCGGCCAAGTCACCACCTCGCCCAAATTCACCCAAATTAACACCCCAATACCACCTGAGTCTCCTCTATACAACCCTCATAGTCGCTTGGCTAAAATATAATCACAACTGCTCGAATACCTGTTCCAAGTTTTTCGGCCAAAACTCCCTAACTCAAATCTTCGTGATTTCGGACCGTGATATCCCTAATCATGTATTTTCTTTTGAAAACACACGATTAGGGATGTTACATGTCAGGAATCTTGGAAGATTCATGGACGGCTGGAATTTCTCTTTGCATTCGTAAGTTTCTTATCTTCTGTTTGTTATTCTGTCTTAGTTAGATTTAATTTGTTCTAGTTTAATTTCTACTTTTCTTAGTTTCATCAATATTGATCCTGTACTTAGTTGTTTTTGGTTAATCATAATCTTTTCCAATTCTTGATTTTGGTTTAGCTTGTGATAATCCGTCAATTCATTTGTTAAAGTCTTGTTTGAATTAATTTCTAATATTCATTAGCTAGGTTAATTACTAATTAGTTCAGTTTCAATTTAATTGATTATTTTGATAGTTAGTTTGGTCATTAATTCTAAATTCAAATCATTAGATTTTAATAAGAGTTAAAATTGGGTTTATTCTTCAATAATGGACAATTCAGAGTTTAAGTAATTGGTTTGGATATAGCTGTATTGTACTAATAGTTTCAGAGGGCCTTCAGGGGCATTTTGGGCAT
>MU742267.1:42506-70639 GCA_026770625.1 Nicotiana glauca
AGTAAAATGAAAATCTGAAGTTATACCCTAAATTTACCTATAAATAGGCATTCATTTGCCTTGTTTCACAAGTTTGGAACCTTCAAATTTCCCCCCAAAAAGCTCTCTCTCTAATTTCGGATCTAGTTTTGAAATGAAAACACTCAAAAATCCAAAAACAAAATAAAAATACAGCAAAAATCAACAAAAAGTACTGTTCCATTAGAGAATTCAAGTCAATTTTGATTTCTAATTGCTGATTTCCACTCTTCTAGTTCCTGGAAATTTCAGATGTTCATTAGTGTGATTTTCGAGCAATTTTGATTTGGTTAGACTGGTTTTGGATAAATTTTGGGTTTCTGAAGTGTTCTGTGCATTGTTTGGGTTTATTCAAGTGGGCTATGGTGTTTTACATTGATGTAGTTGATTTCTGGGTTCATTTTGGATAGTGTGGTACTGTTTGAGATTGATTTAAGTAATTCTGAATTGCTGTTCCTATATTTGGAGTATTTCGAGTCCATCTAGTTGTATTTCCAATAATTTTTGGTTGATTGCTCGCATCTGCTTTTCAATCATTTTCTGGGTCCATCTATCAATTCTACTTGATTTGAAACATTTCTGCACTCTCTGGTTCATTTTTGGGTTGGAGCTGACTGCTTGATTGCTGCTTGAGTTTCAATTGCTTGGCTGATGCTGACTTCTCTCAGTTCCTATTCCTTTTCTCATTTCCAGGTGCACATTTGTGACTCTGTTGATGTAGCCATGTTAAAACGTGAAATGAAATTGAAGCTGATTTGCTGCTGTGGATGTGAAGTTTTAATAATTTTGTCTCATTTTAGATAGTTTTTTTTTTGTGATCAGAATGGACTGTTAAACAGACTGTTGAACTAATTAGGTATATTTCCTGTGTTTTGGCAATTTAGTTTGATTCAGCTGATGCTACTAGTGTAATGTAGAATTTCAATGGGCTTTCTTGGGTAATTGGACTGTATAACTGTGTTTTTCTCAGATTTGTAAGAGTTGAATGTGTTTCAGTAGGTTAGTTCATTAGTTCAGTTCCTAAACATTGATTTGTGTTTTCAACAGATGTAGAAAAAAATTCAAAATGACTCTGTATTTTATACAGTCGACTTCAATAAGTTTATCTTATCTAATCATGTCTGTTGGAGTTGGTTTTAAAAATAGTAGTTTGCATTAGTAATATTGTGGCCAAGTTCAAGCTTCTCTTTTAATTTCCAATGTTAATGATATTTAGGAATTGAAATTCAACAGGTCGGTATCTAATTGACTTGGATAAGTATATATTGATTTCCTTTTTTGCAAATGTTTAAACAATTTGTTGGATTGTCATTCCAGGGATTTGATCCGTTGCTCCTTACACTGTCCGATTTGGCTTGCCTGATTTGGGCTAACTTCTGGCCCAATGACTGTGGTTATATGATATCTAGGCTAGCGTGCATAGTGTGGCTTGGGCTCTTTGGGCCCAAGATTGAAATTCCCTTCTTATTTCTGTTGTTTGAACTCGAGGCCTAAAATTTGCAACATTGACTAATTAGGATTTCTTTAGAGACAAAAACAAATAAAATATCATAGCCACTTTAGGATTAACCTTTAAATAAAAATAATGAGACGAGCCTCGCCAAATAAAAATACAAATTGCGGGGCCCTCAACAAGTGCTATGTAAAAAATATACTTTTAGATTTCAGGAGGACCGTTTAGCGAATTTCACGGTCTTCTCCAAATATAATAAACGCGTAGTTGCTTTAGGCGCGTATTTTAAATAATGTTACTTTCTTAAATATAGGTGCACATTTATGTGACCCAAATCCAAATCTCAACGGAGTCGAAATGGGTTGGAAGCCACGGGTGCACTGGTGCGACGTGGTTCAAAATATATTTTCACGATGTTGCAATCCTTATTAAAATAAAGATAAAAGCGGGTTACTAATAAAAGGCACATAAGGTAGAACATGTTTTGAAATTAAATAAAATCAAATACAACAGTTGGGCGACCGTGCTAGAACCACGGAATCCGGGAATGCCTAACACCTTCTCCCGGGTTAACAGAATTCCTTACTCGGATTTCTGATTCGCGGACTGTTAACAGAGTCATGTTTTCCTCAATTCGGGATTCAACCCTGACTTGGGACACTATTAATCTCCCAAGTGGCGACTCTGAACTTTAATAATAAATCCTATTCCGATTGTCCTTTAAGTGGAAAAACTCCTTTATTACGCCCTTGCGGGTGTAGTAGAGAAAAAGGGAGGTGTGACAGCATGTAATAAATTGAGACTCGTATGATTAGACTGAACATTAAACTGTGTAAATTCTTATCATGCTTGGACTGTTGGTTTCGTTTTAGTTCACATCAATAGAATTGCATACAGGCAGGTTGCAGCAAATGAACACTAGAAATTGATTAATTATGATAGTTATTGTATGGAACTGTTATAAGTATAGTTCAAGGTTGGATTAAGTAGTGAAAACGGGTATCCAAATAATTACAACTCGTGGTTCACATTTGAGTCACACTTACAGTAATTTGTTTCACGTTTGTTTTCATTTCTGGTAATTTGATAATCCTCCTATCAATTGGGCTGCATCTTCTTCCCTTTGCTATTGTATGTGTTTGGGCCCAGTCACGCATAGGCTGGCCCAATTCCAGTTGTCCTAGCTTATTAATGGGGCTTGCGTTGGAGCGCAGAGCTGGCAACGGCCCAGTAGATTAATTGATTGTGTTTAATTTATATTGGGCCAATTTCGGTAAACATTTGCCCCAGTTAAATCAAGGCGCCGTTTGATTCAACATTGCAGGCAATTTGGGGCTTAGTGCCTTAACCAGCGGCCCAGGCCTATGACTGGCCTGACCTTACGCGTAATATAAGAAAATAAGATGTCTTCGTTTATTACTAGAGACAAAGATAGAAAAATAAGAAAACCACAACTGCTTTAGGATTTCCTTTTAAATAATAATAAAAAAAAGACGAGCCTCGCTAAATAAAATACATAATTGCGGGGCCCTCTTTAAATGGCTATATTAAACATTTAGCATACGGGACGGGCCGTTTAGCGAAATTCACGGCCTTCCCCAAAGATAAAAATGCTTTAGTCTCTTTAGGCGTGCACTTTAATAAAATTACCTTCCTAAAATTTGGGTGCACATTTATGTGACCTAAATCCAAATCTCAACGAATTCGAAATATGTTGACAACCACGGGTGCACTGGTGCGACGTGGTTCGAGACACATTTTCGCGACGTTGCAATTCTTATTAAAATAAAATAAAAGCGGGTTGCCAATAAAGGGCACATAAGTTAGAACATGTTTGGAAATCAGAGAAAATCAATTACAACAGTTGAGCGATCGTGCTAGAACCACGGAATCCGGGAATGCCTAATACCTTCTCCCGGGTTAACAGAATTCCTTACTCGAATTTCTGGTTCGCAGACTGTTAACAGTGTCATAATTTCCTCGGTTCGGAATTCAACCGGTGACTTGCGACACCATTAATCTCCCAAGTGGCGACTCTAATTTTTAATAATAAATTCCGTTCCGATTATCCTTTAAGTGGAAAAACTCCTTTACGCCCTTACGGGGTGTAGTGACAAAAGGAGGTGTGACAATATGTTGACGACGTCATCATCAAACTCAAGAGGGCTGCAGATTACATAGCACACTTGAGAAAGTCTTTGACAGGCTAAGGAGGTACAATCTAAAATTGAACCCCGCAACATTCGGGGTTCCTGTAGGAAAACTATTGGGATTCAACGTCAGTTGCCGAGGAATCGAGTTGGACCCGTCAAAAGTTAAAGCTATCCAAGATTTACCACTGCCAAAGAGAAAAAAGGACGTGATGAGCTTCCTAGGACGGCTCAACTACATCAGTTGCTTTATAGCATAGTCCAAAGTAATATGTGAACCCATCTTCAAAATATTGAGAAAAGATGCTGAAACCAGTTGGACCGAGGATTGTCAGAAGGATTTTGACAAAATCAAAGAATACCTATCTACACCACCAATCCTAGTCCCGCCAGAACCTGGGAGACCTTTTCTCCTATATTTGTCTGTATCAGATGGGGCTTTCGGATGTGTTTTGGTACAATATGACGAGACGGGAAAAAGGAGCAAGCAATATATTACTTGAGTAAGAAGTTTACACCTTATGAAGCACGATACTCTCTGTTGGAATGCACTTGATTTGCTTTGACATGGACAGCTCAGTAATTGAGGCATTAGTTATGTGCCTATACCACATACCTTATATCCAAGATGGACCCTCTGAAGTACATATTTCAGAATCCCATGCCAATTGGGAAGTTAGCCAAGTGTCAGATATTGTTAAGTAAGTTCGATATCAGCTTTGTAACCCAGAAGGCGGTCAAAGGACAAGCATTGGCAGACCATCTTGCTGAAAATCCTATGGGAGGAAAATACATACCACTAAAAATGTATTTTCCTGATGAAGAGGTATTATTCATAGGAGAAGACATTGCTGAAGCCTACGACGGATGGACAATTTCTTCGATGGGGCTGCCAACTTGAATGGAGTGGGCATCAGAGCAGTTTTGGTATCAGAAACAGGTCAACATTATACAGTATCCACAAACCTTAGGTTTCCGTGCACCAACAATATGGAATAATATGAGGGTTGCATCATGGGGCTCAATTTGGCCATCGATATGAATACACAAGAGTTGCTGGTAATTGGTGATTCGGATCTCTGGTACATCAGGTTCAAGGAGAATGGGCTACGAGAAACACCAAGATACTACCACATTTGTATCATGTGCAAGAATAAATGAAGAGGTTCACAAATATAGAATTCAAACATGTTCCAAAAGTCCAGAACGCGTTCAGAGACGCATTGGCCACTTTGTCATCAATGATACAACATCCGGACAAGAATTTCATATGTCCCATCCCGGTGAAAATCCATAATCAACCAACTTACTGTGCTCATGTTGAAGAAGAAATGAATGGAAAATCTTGGTTCCAGGATACCAAAGAATATTTGGCGAATGGAGAATACCGAGAACAGGCAACCCGTACTCAGAAACGCACTCTGCGGAGGCTGTCCAATCACTTCCTCCAAAGCAGAGGGACCCTGTATAGAAGAACTCCTGATCTAGGATTGTTAAGGTGTGTTGAAGCAAAGGAGGCTTCCAAATTGCTTGAGGAGATACATACCGAAACTTGCGGACTACATATGAACGGTTTTGTTCTAGCCAAAAAGGTACTCAGAGCTGGATATTTTTGGATGACCATGGAAACGGATTGCATCAGGTACGTCCAGAAATGCCACCAATACCAGGTACCTGCAGACATGATAAAGATACCACCAAATAAGCTTAATACAACAAGTGCACCTTGGCCTTTTGCTACCCGGGGAATGGATGCCATCGGTCTGATTGAGCCCACCGCTTCTAACGTGCTTCGGTTTATTTTAGAGGTTATCGACTATTTCACAAAATATTTAGAAGTTGCATCTTACAAAGATGTAACCAAGAAAGTCATCATAGATTTTGTCAAGGATCGTATTGTTTATCGATTCGGTGCTCCCGAGTTCATCATCACTAATAATGCCATCAGTCTCAACAATGATCTGATGAAATCCATATGTGAAACGTTCAAAATCAAGCACCAAAACTCTACAGCTTACATGCCTTGAATGAACAGAGTTGTGAAAGCTGCCAACAAGAACATCAAGAAGATACTGAGGAAGATGGTAGAAAATCACAAACAATGGCATGAGAAGTTACCCTCTTCCCTATTGGGGTATCGCACTACGGTCTTAATATCAACTGGGCAACTCTATATTTGTTGGTTTATGGTACCGAAGTTGTCATTCCAGCCAAGGTAGAAATTCCTTCTTTAAGGATCATACAAGTAGCCGAACTCAGTAATGCAGAATGGATAAGGAGCCTTTATGAGCAACTAGCCCTCATAGATAGAAAAAGAATGAATGCAATATATCACGGTCAGCTTTATCAGAATAGAATGTCCAGAGCTTTCAACAAAAGGGTCAGATCAAGATAATTCGCACCGGGGCAGCTGGTGCTGAAATGGATCTTCCCGCATCAGGATGAAGCCAAAGGGAAATTTTCACCCAACTAGCAAGGTCCCTTACATGGTTCACAGGGTGCTAACAGGAAGAGCACTCATACTTGCAGAAATGGACTAAGAACTTTGGCCAAAACCTATCAATTCAGATGCAGTCAAGAGATACTATGTTTAGACTGTTTACATTTCTTCATCTGATATAACTGAACTACGCTTAGCCTGATTCCGTTTATGAGGGGATATGCAGGCAGCCATGTGGGTTCGGTCACATCTTAATAAATTTTTCATTTCCCTAGAACCAAAAACTGGGACAGAATTTTGAGGAGGACCCTCAAAATTCTGAAACAAGTACAGTTGATGCCATCATATGCCAGAAAGTCAAAAATCAGTTAAGTAAATGGGGCAGAATTTTGAGAAGGATTCTCAAAATTCTGTAGCAGATACAACAAATTTCGTTAAATGCAGAACGACTGAAGGATCAAACTGGGGCAAAATTTTGAGGAGGACCGTCAAAAATTCTAGTGCAAGGAAGCCGCAATATCTCTAAAAGTGTTACATTCATTAGTTCGTTTAATTTACTTGATATTATATACCACTATGTTTTCTAAAATAACTCTCTTTCATCAATAAGTGCATATTTTCGAAAACCTTATTTATATGGCCGTCAGGTGTTACCCAGGACAACTCGAACAAGGCCTCCAACACACAGCAAAACAAAACAAGCAGACAAAGGCTCGAACCAACCTCCCCCTACAAAACTCACGATTTTTCTTTGGATGAAGGCACAGTGAAGAGGAGCATTCGCAAATATACACATATCAAAGTCACTATCAGTCAGGCCACTAGATGCAAATATATCTCCATCTAAGAAATATTCTACCCCTATTTGCTACTTTTTCACTACATAAGGCCAATCATTTCCTTTTCTTTGAATGAGGCTAAGAGTTGTCTCAAATCTTGCATGAGTCTAAGTCCTGCCTCCATATTGGCATAAGGCTAAGCATTGCCTTATCTTTGTATGAGACTAATCTCTATCTCAAATCATGCATGAAGCTAAGACCTGCCTTTATATTTGCATAAGGCTACGCATTATCTTCTCTTTGCATGAGACTAAGCCCTGTCTCAAATCCTGCATGAGGCTAAGCCCTACCTCCATATTTGCACAAGGCTAATCATTGCCTTCTCTTTGCTTGAGACTAAGCCCGGTCTCAAATCCTGCATGAGTCTAAGACCCTCCTCCATATTTGCATAAGGCTAAGAACTGCCTTCTCTTTGCATGAGACTAAGCTTTGTCTCGATCCTTGAATAAGGCTAAGCCCTGCCTCCATATTTATATAAGGCTAAGCACCGCCTTCTCTTTGTATGAGACTAAGCCCTGTCTCAAATCTCGCTTGAGGCTAAGCCTTGCCTCCCTATCTGCATAAGGCTAAGCACTACCTTCTTATGGGACTAAGCATTGTCACCCTATGTATAAGTGTTGCTCCATTTTCAATTTGCATTATCTTCTTCTATCGAGGCTAAGCTCTGCCCCCAAACTCTACACGAGGCTAAGTGTTGCCTTGTTATTACCTTTGGTATCATGTCTCTGCACTTTATGGGCTGATGTATAGCCAACTTGTCCAAAGGTGTCATAGTCCGAAGGCATCATCCTCATAGCCTGAAGACATCATGTCATGGCTTGAGGATCTCTCAATAGTGCACATCATTATTTAAAGACATCATGGTTCATAGGCACCATTTTCATGGCCTACGAATCTCTTATCTCATGATTCATGGCCCGGGACATCATGGTCTAATGACGTCATCTTCACTGCCCAAAGACAACCTTCATGGTCTAAAGGGAACTTGCATCATGTTTAAATTATTACAGTAATCTACATACTTGCATGCATTGTGTTTTAAGTTTTGCAGGAAATCTAGGAGGCAAATGTTCTTCAAACAGGAGCAACCTTCCCCGGTTTCCACTTATACTCTGCCATTATCTCACGTGTAACTGATTCCCATTAATTACCCCCCTTTACTCTATGGCCGTTCAGATACCTTCCCTGTGATACGTCCATTACAATTCAGATTCGCCTTCATAATTCCTCACAAACCCATCCAATACCACCCTTCACAAAAGAACCTTTTCTGAATCATACTTTCATTCCTATAACAATTTCGTCGGTTTCATTCACTGGTGGGTCCTGAACTACACATGGCACAATTTTTGTAAAACTAGGGATATGTAGGCAGCTCAGAGATCAGGGTGCAGCCTATATTTTTTGAAACACCCCATTCGGTCAAAATTGGTCATTATTTCTTTACCCGATAACTCTTTCATCCTTCTCGGGTAAAGAGGGGCAGCTGTTGATACCCTGTTTTCCCTCATATATTTTTAAGATAAATATATACTTTCAAAATAGTGCATAAATATCAACTAGTATTTAATTAATTTATTCCAGCATTTTATTAACTAAATTGTTACTTATTACATCAAAAATAATTTTATAATGATTTATTACTTGATTTTTATCATTCATATTTATATTAAGCTTTAATTATTTTATGCATAATTATATTTGTATCTTTAGGCTATAATTACAATAACTTTGCAATAATATCCCATATATGCATAATTACATTATTTGCACGAAAAATGTCTTTTTATATTCTTATAATATAAAGTAATTATTTTAAATTATTTTCATGCATAAATAGAATTTTTATCATTTATTAGCTATTTTATAAATTATTTTATCACATTATTTGGGTATTTAATATAACCTCTTTTAATTTTCGAACCTTAGCCCAATTTCCACCTCAGTCCAATTAAATTAACCCATAACCTATAATCTGTCTAAACCCACCCCGGCCTAAAACTGATCCTGGACGTTGATCTCAGAAGATCAACGGTCCAGGATCCACCTTCCATTTTTATTACACTAACCCCCCACAAACCCTACCTCGTTTCTAAAAATCCGCCGCCCTTGAATCCCTTCCTCCAGTCTTCTCTTTAAACCTTCCCCTAACCATAGCCTGCCGTTACCTGAACCCCTTTTAATCCATGGGGTTTATCTTTGATCTTGGGCCTTATCTGGCCTCCTGTCTCGACTGCTTATACGATTTCTACGCTGCTTGATATAAATCTCAAGAGACTCGAACGAAATTTGGTTCAAAATTGCTCCTTTCTCGATTATTTCATCTTTGTTCACTACGATACCAGTGAGTACGAGTATCTTCATAGTTTTGGGGTTTCAAATCTCTGGTTCAAACCAGATTTGATTCGCTTCTATCTATTTTTTATAAACCTAGCTATTTTCTGGTTGAATTCGTTTAGATATCTTTAGATCTGAAACGATTTTGTTCTTGTTTGGTATTTGTCCCTTAAGTTTTTCCATTCTTATTATTATTGTTCACTGATTTTGTTTACCCTAAAAGCTAGGGTTTTGATTTCTGATGAATTTCTGCAAAAAAAGGTTTTAGCATTTAAATGTTTTCATCTCTGACTTTCTTATTTACTTTTCGACTGATTTTTACTTGATTTAATAAAACTTCATGAATATGTCTTTGTATTTCTTAGGGTTTTGATTATTTGACATCCCACTGTCTTTTGCCCGTTTACTTTTAGTTCTGTCAATTAAGTGTTAGTTGATTTTATTACCCAAATTAGGGGTTGAATTTAGTACTCGCATTTCCTTATTAAGATTTTACCTGTTTTTACCTTATTTATGTGATTAATTATCTGTGCTACTGGCCTGATTTTGTGTTCTGACTTTTAATTGATCTCTGGACTTACTACTTATCTTATTTAGACCTCAATCTTAATTGTTGATTTATTCCGTGTTAATTTAAGTGATACTTTCGTGATTGTGCCTATTAATTGATTCCTGTTAGCCCTAATTGACTGATTAAATGATCTCTTTGCCTTATTTGTGTATCATTGATTCTCCTACCTTATTTGGTTTTACTATACTATATGCTATAAAACCCTTCATTGTACTAATTTTCAAAAACATACTAAAACTCTAACACATACACAAAAAGACACACAAGCTCACACACACTTACAGACTTACACTCACCCTTACGCACTTTTACAATTTCCTTACTTTACAATTCAATAGCGCTCTGCTTTTCCTCAAAAGATTTGAGTTCTCTCTGTGCGCAACTACTCTGATTTCTACATTGTTTAGCCGGCTGGAAGCCAAGGCTGAACTCTTTGGATCCATACTACCATTATATTATTGTTTACTTTCTTTCTAACCGGTACGTATTTACCCCTGTTATTCTATTCTAATCTATGTGCTTATTTGGTTAGCTTATTGCAAGCCTCAGCATGTTTTTATGTGATCTATGATTCCTGTTTACTCTTTTCTCAATTGGCACTTTTCATCTCATGTTATCTATCTTATAGTTTATTTCAACCTCAATATGCTTTTTGTTACTACTTTCTCAACTGGCATGCTTTAATCTCTGTTATTCTATTCAACCCTATGTGCTTATTGGTTTAAAATTTCAGCATTGATTCTGGTTGTTATTTGACTATGTGATTCCACTTAGTGACAATACTGAACTAAGCTATAATGTGAAACCCTATCCAATTTAGTTTTATGCTTCATGTTCCGATCATTTGTTAGATACTGCAAGCAAGGTGTGGCTAATCCTGTGTGTTAGCTTTTGTGATCACTTTAACTTCTAGTATGAGTATCTAATCTAAACCAACATCAACATTGTTGAATTATATGCTGAACATGAGTTTGTTTGTGCAGTTCTGTTACAATCCTGTATGCAGTAGTTTCTGAATCTGTCCCCTTACCCTTATCCTTTTGAAAATTAACTGTCTTATAAACCTGTTCCCTACCCTCTACATACTAGATTTCAAACTTCTACTCTTAGTTATCTAGGTTCTTATCACCCCCAGTGTGAGCCCTGCCTAGGGTTCCTGAGACTCCTTGGAACTCTGACACATTGTGGCTGGTTTTCCAATATTTTCTGAATTCTGTGTTGAAAGTGTGTTTCTAGTGTGAGCATTGCCTGGGTTCTTTGAGGCTCTTTGGGTACTTTGACACACTGGAATCCTGATTTAAGGTGTTGTGGATCCCTTCTATTATTTCAGAGTTATTGCATTTGAAGGCCTGGCTCCCAGGTTTATATTGGGCCTGTTAAGGCTCCCTTTAGTGTAATGGATACTGTTATAATTTATTCATTCTGGGCTGTAATAATCTTTGTAAAAATATATTTGGGGCATACTAGTAAAATCAATGGGAGGTTTTCTTATATTTTTAAACTCGGGTAGAACTCCTGCCTATAGGTTCCTTGGTTTAATTATGTGAATCTTATTACTTGTTTAAAGATCATGCCTATAGGATTATTCTATTTGCGACTCTATATTTCCGTATTCTTGGCCTACTAGAAATATTGCCTATAGGTCTTCTGTTAATTCTGCCATTAGCAATCATGCATATGGGATTTACACATGTTTTAATTGAATGTGCATTAGTGACTATGCCTATAGGATTTCTATGTTTGATTTTATGGTAATCTGTATGATTTCTGCCCATATCCGGTTCATAGATATCATGCCTATAGGGTTTGTAACTCAATCAGTTAGATATCATGCCTATAGGGTTTTAACTCAATTAGTTAGATATCATGCCTATTGGGTTTTTAACTCAGTCAGTTAGATATCATGCCTATAGGCTTTTAACTCAATCAAGTAGATATCATGCCCATAGGGTTTTAACACAGTCAGTTAGATATCATGCCTATATGGTTTTAACTCAGTCAGACAATAGATATCATGTCTATAGAGTTTAAACGCAGTCAGACAATAGACATCATGCCTATAGGAGGTAAAATCAGTTTCAATTTAGATACCATGCCTATAGGAACAATAGCAATCAGTTTCGACACCTAGAAATCATGTCTATATGAGCTAATTAATTCTACAAATTAGAAAGCATGCCTATAGTATATAAGGAGAAAAATCTGTTTTCATAAGTTAAAAATCAGTAATTCGCTTAGAAATCATGTTATAGAGGATTTAATCAACTTTTAGATATCATTATGTTCGGGTTATCAGTAGGCAAACTTGTAGGTTTATTAAGAATTCGGGGCCAAAAATTGTGATTGCATGCTGCTTGAAACATGCCCAGATTCAGAGCTTAATCAAATCAGTAGGCAAACTGATAAGTACTGTGACTCGCTTTAATAAAGCTATTGTATATTCTGTTCATGATCATCTAGATATCTTTTCTATAGGATCCTACACAATAAAAACTTTGTTTATTTGAATTGCGTGCATTGGTTGTCTATTTGTGGAGGTTAACATGAGCCCCCTTATTTTCTCCTTACATGATAGTCCTATTTCAATTTTGTTTGTCGCTTAGTTTTTCTTATTTTTAAGCAACATAGGTGAGTCTAGATCCATCCTAAATATAAGTCCTAAACACCTCCAAGACTATGGGTATGGGACGGGTAGTGCACGCATAAGGTACGCATTCGAAGCTACTAGAACGCTTACGTAACAACTGAAAGATAGTAATGGGGGTAGTAAAGGAGATGATGACTTGTGTGCTAATGTTATGCGTAACACCCCAATTTGGGAAAAGTTACCAAGTATTGCATGGAAATGATCCTATAGGCTAAAAACATAGGACCCCTTTAATTCTTTTTTTAAAGTAATTATCGATTTGTTTTAAATTTTTTAACTTTCCTTTAAGACTAATTCGCTAATTTGAGTTTGGCTAGGACCCATCGTTGTGGACCTCGATGGGTGCCTAACACCTTCCCCACGAGGTAATTTCAAGCCCTTACCCAATCTTTGGTGATGTAAACTGGTTTCATGAGTTATTTGTTCTAGGTGCCCTAACTAACCTTTGATGTTCTACACGTCAATACCACACAAGAGGGAGGGTGATTTGTGTGGTACCTAATTTTTGCACTAGAAGAACCTGGTTCTTCTAAATGTACTTACTATTACTGTTTGCGAAATTAAGAGTGCATAAAATAAAGAACACAGAGATTTTTACGTGGAAAACACCTGGCTCAAAAAGTGAAAAAATCACGACCTACTATTCAGTAGGATTTTCCCAAACTTCCACTAAAATCACTGAGCCAAAACAGCATTTACAAAACTCTTGTAAACCTAAGGATTAAACTCTAATCCCAGTGTGGCAACAGCCTCTAACTGCTACGACACTTTTAAGTTAGCCTGTAACTTTAATACTCAAAGTACCTATTACAATTGCTTCCACAAAAGCTGAAAGGTACAATATGAATACATCTACTACAATTGAACTAGAAATAAAGAAATACACAATGGAATTGGTTCTTCAATCTTTTTCATGTAGTTTCAGGAATGCACACTTGAATCACACATAAATTGCTTGCAAAATTGTCTAGCTCGTTTGCTCTCAATTTAGTTTAACTTTTGCGTATGTGCAATACCTGTAAAAGAGAACAATCATAGTTATTTAAAGATTTAGTAATCAGAGTTTGATTGAGACTCAATTGCTGATCCTTCATCGAATTCGAGTCCTAGAACAATACAAACTCCAACCCTTATTCTTGATCCGGATTTAGTTCTCTTCACATAAGGAGACTTCATCTCCTTATCCTTTATGCAACCTTTTTGATCAGTTCAGAAGATATTATTGTTGATCCTTGAGACTTATCTTCTTCACGTGCATCTCACACGTATAGGTAGATAACCACTGTGTCTCACATGATGGACCTGGTCCATGACTAAGTTTATTTTGTCAATCTTCAAAACTTCATCTGAACTTGGGCCAACAAATTCCCCCTTTTGATAATGACAAACTCTGTGCTTTTACTGATCAGAGAACCTACGAAACTCAACTTAATTATCAACATATTAACTTGTACAACCCAACTTATCATTAAGGACCAGGTTTAATCAGGTTATAAATATCACTTTATTTCAGAATACAAAGTAAAGCACAATATCTCTTCCACCTTTTGGCATCATCGAAAAGTTGCATTTAATGTGAATCCCAGATTTTAATTATTACTCATGGCCACTGGGGCAACTGCAAGTGAAAACATGATTCAGTTAATCAATAATCAACTTCACAAAAAAATTTAACTATTAAGATCAGAAGTTTCATAGAACAAGAGAAAACAGAGCACATTATCATTGATTAGGAAATTTTTCTACAAAACAAACCACAAACAGAAAGAAAAAACATCCAACCATGAGCAATAAAAACAAAGAAAAGTTCCGAATCTGGGTCACTGGGGGGTTTCTAGACTGGTTCCAAGATAGGAACTGGAAAACCTAAGGGTTGGAGGAACTAGAGGGTTGGGATTAAAGAAGGTTGAGCATGGTCTGAAGCATCCCTTCACTCTTTTCCTTTTCCTTTGCTAGCTCAGCTTTGAGGCCATTTCTCTCATTTTCCAGTTCAGCAATACGAGCCTGGAGCCTAGCAATTTCTGCATCTTTTTTCTACATTCTTGAACCAATGTCCTAACCTTGCTGTTCACAGGAGTCTTCAGAGATGAACCAGGTTCAACTGGGCTGGCATTCACTGGATAGTCACAAGTCATAAGAGTCCTGACACCAAAGTGCTCCTTACTTGATGCCATTTCCCACTTCTTTAAAGGCACATTTAGCCTTTCCAGAATAGTCGTCAATAGGAACCCATATGGTATGGCATGAGATTTGGAGCCATTGATGACTCTACCCAATAGTTTGACAATAAAAGCATGCCAGTTTATCTGTATTCCTCTTACAAGGCACTCCATGAGGACCAAGTCCATGTAATTGGTAGTGTGCTTCTCTCCTGCCTTGGCAGCAAGCATTTGTTCACAAATTCAAATAGCACCTTGTGCTCAGCCTTCATCTCACTCTTCTGAACAAACCTGGCTTCAGGCACATCTTCAGCAGTTACAGAATCACAAAAGTTTCTAGTGATTTGGAGTGCAGTAGGAAGAGAATCCAGACAAGGCCACCTTTGCCTAGTATAATCATCATATCCCACACTGGGAATGTCTAGAATCTCACCCAGTTTAGGTACATCAAACTGCACCTTTACTCCTTTCACTATGCTGGTGTCAACCCTATTTTTGATAGTGGCATTGGCCATGAATTCAATCAGCTCCTTCCTAGCCAGTTTCCCATCCAATTGAAGGACCGTGTCTTTCCATCCTTGTGCAGCTAGAGCATCCACCAATCTTATCATACCTGGCTCCTCCAGGTCTTTCAACAACCTGCCTTTCAAGATCTTTCTCTAATCTATCCTGCTCTTTCTGAGACTCCTCCTCCTCTTCTTCTTCTTCTCCACTCCATTCTTCTTCTTCTACAATAATTTTCTTTTGTTTTCCCTTCACAGCAGACCTAGTTTTTTTAGTCAACAAGGAATCAGCAGATACAGGTACAGAGGATGACTTCTTGGTCGAAGTCTTGGAACTCTTTGGTTTGGGTGGTGGAACCTTTTCAGTTGTTCCTCTTTCTTGATGGACCAGTTCTATCTCTTCTTCTTCTTCTGCAACTTCAACACTCTCGACAACTTTTGCCTTTCCTTTTTCCCTTTTTTTCTTCCTGCTTTCTTCCAGTGCTTTCTGCAACTCTTCCTCACTTTGTTTGACCCTACTTCTAGTAGATCTTCCCTTTGGTAATGAAGGTATAATAGACTTAGGAGATAACACTTTGCTTTTCTTTGTGGGCTTAGAAGCAGTTGGAGCTTTTTGGGAAGAAGCCTTGCGCTTCTTTGGATCATACCTGGCCCCAACCTTCTTCAAGAGGTCAGCTAGGGTTTCTTCAGCCGATGAAACAGGTTCATCTTGTTGCTTACTCAAATGAACGAGACCTTCAGTAGCCTCACCGGAGCTACTTCCCCCTGACTTGTTGCCACTCTCCTCTACCTCTCCACAAATAGCAAGAATTTTGTCTTTCTTTTTCTTTCCCCTTCTACTTGACTCACCCTCCTTTACATCTCTCACAGAACCAACCAACACAAACCTATTATCCACCTTTTCTACTACATCAGAAAATATAAAGCAGGTATTTACCTCACCAGGGGTTTCTTGATTTTTGTCAGTGTCAGAAGACCCACGTTTTTCTCCTTCGCTTGCAGAGATAAATATTTCAGACTTAGAACTTGAGTCAAATTCTTTAGTAGGGATCTCTTTCTTCTGGCTAGCTTTTAACTTTTCATTTAGGGCTATTCTCAGAGAACCAGTAGCAACAGTTTTCCTTGCCAACATTTTCTGCCGGCAAAACCTAGGTTTGGGGTTGTCACTAGGGGGTGTAGATGAGGATGTGTTTGAGGGAGACACCGGTGGGGAGTTCCGAGGTTATCTTGAGGGTTTGTCATGGTGAAGGATTTCTGTAGAATTTTGGAAATTTTGGAGAGAAAGAGGATGATCAGAACTTGGGAGAAATTTATAACGGTTATGGACTACGAAGGAGTATGTTGAGTGTATTTAAAGAAGATTATGATTAAATGCAGTAACGGCAGCCTTTTTGCAGTAGTCAATCAGGAGTCTAATCACTTTAGAACTCTGGTCTCTTAGTGATTAATAGGTGACGCTAGTTTTTAGGCAAGAATCTCGTTTTCCTTAGAATTCTAGGAGAATGAAACTGGTTCAATGCTCAACGGATATAATTTTTGGGATTTTGGTGCAAATAGGACTTCTGCTCATGATTGGAAAATTAATCTTTCTAATTGTGCAAACTATAGAAACATACCTGAACTTTCTCATGAGTATATACTGATGAACCAGGTTCTTCAAGTAGAACTTCTCTTGATTATGCCTCAGATATCATAATAGAAAAAAACTTTGTAAGAGATCAGTGAATTAATATAAACACATGTCACAGGAGTATACTGATTAGAGTATGAGACTAAGAATTAGTCTAGATATTGACATTAAGTCAGAACTTCTAACCAAAAGAATTTTTTTTTCAAATTTTTTCATTGCATTCTGAACTGGTTCCTTTTTAGGTGATCTTAATCATCCCTAATTCCAACATGTTCCTTTCAAAGCTTTCCCTATTCAGTGCTTTAGTGAAGATGTCAGCTATTTGTTTATCAGTAGCATAGAATTCTATTGAGATTAATCCTTTCTCATAATTATCTCTCAAGAAGTGGTGTCTAACATCTATGTGCTTGGTCCTTTTATGATGAACAAGGTTCTTTGTCATACTTATAGCACTAGTGTTATCACAAAATATTGGTATGCATCCCCCTTCAATTCCAAAATCTACCAATTGTTGTTTAATCCATAGTAATTGAGCACAGCAAGAAGTTGCAGCCACACACTCAGCTTCAGCAGTAGATAAGGCTACTAAATTTTGCTTTTTGGTAGCCCCTGATACAAGACATGAACCAAGGAAGTGTGCCATACCTGAGGTGCTTTTTCTATCCACTAGGAAACCTGCATAGTCAGTATCAACATATCCTAATAGATTGAAATTACTACCTTTAGGGTACCAAAGATATAATTCAGTAGTGCATTTCAGATATCTTAATATCCTCTTGACAGCAGTCAAGTGAGACTCTTTTGGATTTTCCTGAAAACGAGCACATAAACCTACACTAAAAACAATGTCAGGTCTACTGGCAGTAAGATACAAGAGTGAACCAATCATACCCCTATACAACTTCTGATCAACTGATGAACCAGGTTCATCAATATCTAATTTAGTGTCAGTTGCAATGGGTGTGTCTATTTCTTTGGAATCCTCTATTTTAAACTTTTTGATTAGTTCTTTTGTATACTTCTGATGATGAATCATGATTCCATTTTGACTTTATTGATATGCAACCCTAAGAAGAAGTTAAGCTCACCCATTATGCTCATTTCAAACTCACTTCCCATTAGTTTTGCAAAGTCTTTGCTTAGCTTGTCAGTGGTGGCCCCAAAGATTCTGTCATCAATATAGATTTGCACAACAAGAAGGTCCGTACCTTTTTCCCTTAAGAATAAGGTACTATCTATTTTACCTCTCTTGTAACTATGCTCTAGTAGGAATTTTGACAATCTTTCATACCATGCTATTGGTGCCTGTTTGAGTCCATAGAGAGCCTTGTCCAGCTTGTACACATGCTCAGGACATTCTTTACTTTCAAACCCTGGGGGTTGTTTCACAAACACTTCTTCTTTTAAGTAGCCATTCAGGAAGGCACTTTTGACATCCATTTGATAAAGAATGAATTCCATATGTGTTGCAAAGGCTATGAGAAGTCTGATTGCCTCTAGTCTTGCAACTAGGGCAAAAGTCTCATCATAGTCTATTCCTTCCTCTTGGTTGTAACCTTGGACCACCAACCTTGCCTTGTTCCTTGTAAAAGTTCCATCTTCATCAAGTTTGTTCCTAAAGACCCTTTTTGTACCAATGACTGATCTGCTCTTGGGTCTTGGAACTAGGTGCCAAACTTGACTTCTTTCAAACTGGTTTAGCTCATCCTGCATTGCATTCACCAAATCTGCATCCTGCAAAGCCTCAACAATATTTTTAGGTTCAATGAAAGATAAAAAAGCATCAAAAGCACATAGATTCTTTAATTGTGATCTGATTTTGACTCCAGATGTTGGACCAGTGAGCATGTTCTCAATGGGATGAGAACTTTGATACTTGTGAGGTTTCACAACCAACTGGCTTCTGTTGGATGTTTCATTCCTTTGCTAAGAAACAGGTTCATGAACAGGTTCCTTCAAGGAGTTTATTTCAATTCCTCTTTGATTTCTTCCCCATGTCTGGTTGCTCTGTATGGAAGAACCTGTTCCATCACTTGTTCCTTCTGTTGGTGTCACTTTGACTTGAGCTTATGCTTCAGCCAAGTCTTTGACCAGTCCAATGGCTTCATCTTCATGTTCCTGTCTCTCAGAAAGAATGTTAGTTTAATCAAGTACTACATGCACACTTTCTTCTACACATAGAGTTCTTTTATTAAACACCTTATAAGTTTTGCTATGTGAAGAATATCCCAAGAAAACTCCCTCATCACTTCTGGGATCAAACTTTCCTAGAGAGTCTTTTCCATTATTGTGCACATAGCACTTGCAACCAAATGCCCTATGATGGGATATGTTGGTCTTCTCCCTTTAAGTAACTCATAGGGAGTTTTCTCAACAAGAGGTCTGGTCATGCATCTATTTATGATGTAACATGCAGTATTTACAGCCTCTGCCCAGAAGCTGTGAGGCAATTTGCTAGAAAGTAGCATGGTTCTAGCCATATCCTCAAGAGTTCTATTTTTCCTTTCAACTACTCCATTTTGTTGTGGAGTCCTAGGGGCAGATAAGTTGTGATCTATGCCATTTTCATCACAAAACTCAGCAAACTTGGAGTTTTCAAACTCAGTTCTATGATCAGACCTAATGGAGACAAGTTGATTTCCTAATTGTTTCTGAGTTTTCCTAACAAATGCAGAAAACATGTCCAATTCTTCATCTTTGGAGGTTAGAAATAAAACCCAGGTGAATCAAGAATAGTCATCAACTAGCACCATTACATATTTCTTTCCACCTCTGCTCATGGTTCTCATTGGACCACATAGATCCAAATGAACCAGTTCCAACGTATTGGACGCACTTACCATTTTCTTGCATTTGAAGGATGACCTTACCTGCTTCCCTCTTGCACATGCCTCACAAAATTTGTCTTCCTTGAACTTGATATTAGGTAACCCTATCACCAAGTCCTTGGAGACTAATTTGTTTAGCTGATTTAGACTGGCATGACCAAGTCTTTTGTGCCACAGGACGGGATCATTAACTAACACACTTAAGCAAATGAGTTCATTTTCTGAAAGAGTTGACAAGTCTACAATGTAAATATTGTTAACTCTTATTCCCTACAAAACAATCTTATCAGTTGTAAGGTTAATCACAAAGCATTTGGTAGAGGTGAAAGCCACAAGGTTACCTCTGTCACACAATTGTGACACACTTATTAAGCTATATTTCAAGTCATCTATCAGGTAGACATTCTCTATGGAATGAGAATCTATTTTTCCTACCTTTCCTACCCCAATGATCTCACCTTTCTTTCCATTACCAAAGGAGACATTACCTCTTTTTAAGTTCTCGAGTGAAAGGAACTGGTCCTAGTCCCCAGTCATATGTTTTGAGCAGCCTCTATCCATATACCATATTTGGCTCCTCCCTTTCACTTGGACCTGCAAAAGAAAATCAGGGGTTAGTCTTAGGAACCCAAACTAGTTTGGGTCCCTTTCTATGGTCAAAAGGATGAATCAGATTCTTTCTTTCCCAACCAGGCAGCTTGTGTTTTTCTTGAACAAAAGCTTTGTTCTTTTGACTGGCCTTTTCTTTTGCATTGCATTCATTTTTGTAATGGCTAGTCTTGCCACAATGTGTGCAGATTTTATTCTCAGGAAGTGTGAGATACTTGCTTTTAGGGTCCAATTTTGGAGCTTGAGTCCCATAGCCAAGTCCTCTCTTGTTGCTACTGTGACGCTCTTGCAACCAGAAGAGTGCATCAGAAGCCTTGTTCCACTTGCAAGTTCTGTCTAGTTCATGTATTACCTTTCCTAGATCTTCTTTTAAGACTTTGATGAATTCATCTTTCTTGTATAATTCATCTTTTATTTTTCCCAAATTTTCTTCTAGAGTGAGATGTGTGATCAGCCAGCCTTTCTTTAGACAAGAATTTAATCTTATTTTTGAGATGAAGAATACTTACCTCTTGTTCATCATCTGATTCTCCGATGGCCATTAGTGCTTGCTCCTCCTCAACTTCATCTTCTGAGTCTTCATCTGAAGTTTCTCCCTAAGCAGCAACTATAGCCTTGGTTGAACCTTTGTTTCTTTTTGGTTGAACATGTTCCTTCATTCAGCTCTTTCTTTCTTCCACTCAATTTCCCATTAAGGGCAGTTTTTGATTATGTGATCAGTCTTACCACACTTGTAGCAACCCTCATTAGCCTGTTTTTCCAGAGCTCTTGTTTTGTTGAAGGTTGTACCTCTTGAAGAACCCTTTTCTCTCATCATGTACTTTTTTAAATCCCTAGTTATCATAGCCACTTCATCATCTTCCAAATCTGCACCTTCAGCAATTCTAATAGCGAAGCTTCTCTCCTTCTTGGAGGTATCCATCTTCATGGTTTGTCTCCTCGTTTCATAAGCAATTAAATTTCCAATCAGTTCATCCAGTCTAAGGGTAGCAATATTCTTGGATTCCTGAATAGCAGTGATTTTGCTTTCCCATGTGACTGGCAGGACCCTTGTCAGAATTTTCTCAACCTTGTCTTCTTCAAGGATAATCCTTCCAAGAGACTCAAGTTCATTTGTCAAAGTGGTGAATCTAGTATACATCTCCTGGATAGTTTCTCCTTCCTTCATAGTAAAGTTCTCATATTGAGAATACAGAAGTGTTCCTCTTGATCTTTTCACTTGAGGTGTTCCTTCATAAGCCACTTGCAAAGTATCCCATATTTCCTTAGAAGTTGTACAACTTTGGATCCTACTGTACTCATTTGGTCCTAGTCCACACACAAGCCATTTCTTAGCCTTAGCATTTTTTCCCACTTCCTAAGGTCCTCAACAGTACAGTCAGCCCTTGTCTTTGGCACATCAATTTCTTCAGCATTCTTCTTTGTGGTTGCTAGGGGACCATCAGTGACTATGTCCCAAAGTTCATAATCTTCCCCTATAATGTGATCTCTCATTCTATTCTTCCACCAAGAATAATACTGGCCATTAAAAAGTGGAGGCCTGGCAGTGGATTGCCCTTTCCAGTTCCCAGGTGGTGCACTCATTGTTGATCTTCTCCTAAGGTGTTAGCCTCTTCAAGGATAACCTGCTCTGATACCAATTGATGTTCTACACGTCAATACCACACAAGAGGGGGGTGATTTGTGTGGTACCTAATTTTTGCACTAAAAGAACCTGGTTCTTCTAGATGTATTTACTATTACTATTTACGGAATTAAGAGTGCATAAAATAAAGAACACAGAGATTTTTACGTGGAAAACACCTGGCTCAAAAGGTGAAAAAACCACGACCTACTACTCAGTAGGATTTTCCCAAACTTCCACCAAAATCACTAAGCCAAAACAGCATTTACAAAACTCTTGTAAACCTAAGGATTAAACTCTAATCCCAGTGTGGCAACCAGCCTCTAACTGCTGCGACACTTTCAAGTTAGCCTATAACTTGAATACTCAAAGTACCTATTACAATTTCTTCTACAAAAGCTGAAAGGTACAATATGAAAACACCTACTACAATTGAACTAGAAATAAATAAAGACACAATGGAATTGGTTCTTCAATCTTGTTCATGTAGCTTCAGGAATGCACAATTGAATCACACATAAATTGCTTGCAAAATTGCCTAGCTCTTTTGCTCTCAATTTAGTTTAACTTCTGTGTATGTGCAATACCTGTAAAAGAGAACAATCATAGTTATTTAAAGAGTTAGTAATCAGAGATTGATTGAGACTCAATTGTTGATCCTTCATCGAATTCGAGTCCTAGAACAATAAAAACTCCAACCCTTATTCTTGATCCAGATTTAGTTCTCTTCACATAAGGAGACTTCATCTCCTTATCCTTTATGCAACCTTTTCGATCAGTTCAGAAGATATTTTTGTTGATCCTTGAGACGTATCTTCTTCATGTGCATCTCACACCGTATAAGTAGGTAACCACTGTGTCTTACATGATGGACCTGGTCCATGACTGAGTTCATTTTGTCAATCTTCAAAACTTTATCTGAAATTGGGTCAACAACCTTAATCTTTTAGGTGGAGACTCTTCAAATCTCTTACCCATTTCCAAAAGGAAAGGAGTTTTCTTAAAATGTCAAAACCTGGACTCATCTCTAGAAAAAAGGGGGCGCGACACATATCTCAGGTTGGGGGAGGAGCACAGACTCTCGTCGCCCGTACCCCAAAGTTGTGGGTTCCGGTCGACCAAGTTCTAGATATTATACTGATGTAGCCAGTAGCTCCAGTATGGCTCGAGGCTAGTGCAATAGCTTTTGAGGTGAAGAAGCTGAGATTGGAGAGGTACAAGAAGTACCACCTTCCTACCTTTACTGGATTGGTGACAGAATGATCAGGGTTTTCTGGAGGAGTGTCACCTTATCCTCCGCACCATAGGTGTAGCGGAGTAGAGTGGACTTTTTTAAATTACATTCCACCTTAGAGGAGCAGCCTATCAGTGATGGCGCGCTTATGAGTTGGACAATCCGGCTGAGGCAGCTTCACTTACATGGATTCAATTCTCGGATATGTTTTTGAGGGAGTATGTTCCCCAGAGCCTTAAAGATGTATGGCGTATTGAGTTAGAGCAGTTGCGCCAGGATGCTATGATTGTGCTAGAGTATGCAATTCATTTTAGTGATTTGGCTAGACATGCACCGACCTTGGTTTCTACAATTTGAGAGAGGGTCCGTCGGTTTATTGAGGGGCTGCAACCCAGCATCAAGAGTAGCATGGACCGTGAGTTAGAGATAGATATCTGATATCAGTAGGTTGTGAGTACTGCTAGGAGATTAGAGGGCATGCTTGCTCGAGAGAGGGCCAAGAGGTCTCGAGAGACTGGTTCATATTCTGGTGCTCGTTCCCCAGCTACAAATTCGACATGGTAGGGGCTATGTGGGTCACCCCATTTATTTAGCTCTTCCAGCCGCCAGTGGTATTCTGGCTACTCCTAGGCCCTAGGAGCCTTATTATGCACCACCAGTATCTAGTGTTCCTCCTGTACGGGGTGTTTCTGGCGGTCAGTCCAGCAGACCTGGCCTGAGCTATCCACAACATCCACGCCCTTCCAAAGCTTGTTTTGAGTGTAGGCACACTCCCCATATGGTGAGAGATTGCCCTAGACTTAGAGGTGCACCTCTACAGACTTCTCAGCCACCACGTGCTCTACTGGGTCCTCAGGCTATGGTTACAGAACTAGCTACCACTCCACCAACTCAGCCAGCTTGAGGTGGAGGTCGGGGAGGTAGAAGCCGCCCTAGAGGGGGAGGCCAAGCCAGATACTATGCTCTTCCTGCTCGTAAAGAGGCCTTTGCTTCCGAATCTGTCATTACAAGTATTGTTCCAGTCTGTCATAAAGATGCGCCGGTTCTATTCGATCCAGGCTCCACTTATTCTTATGTTTCATCTTATTTTGCTCCGTATTTGGGCGTATCTCGTGATTCTTTACGTTCTCCTGGTCATGTGTCTACATGTGTGGTAGTCTATTGTTGTTGACCGTGTGTATCCACCATGTTTGGTTGTTCTTAGTAGTTTTGAGACCAGAGTTGATTATTATTGTTCAGTATGGTAGATTTTGATATTATTCTGGGCATGGATTGGATTTCTCCCCATTATACTATTCTTGATTACACTTCCGACATAGTTATTTCATTTCTTAAAGCTAAACAAATGGTTGATAAGGGGTGTGATGCGTATCTAGTTTGTGTTAAAGATGTCAGTAATGATACCCCTACAGTTGAGTCAATTCCAATAGTGAGGGATTTCCTTGATGTGTTCCCAGCTAATCTTTTGGGCATGCTGCCCGACAGAGATATCGACTTAGGTATTGATTTTTTTAGGGCACTCAGTCCATCTCTATTCCTCCATATCGTATGGCTCCTCCTAAGTTGAAGGAGTTGAAGGAACAGTTACAAAAATTGCTTGATAAGGGCTTCATCCGGCGCAGTGTTTCACCGTGGGGTGCTCCGGTCTTGTTTGTGAAGAAGAAGAATAGTACAATGTGGATGTGCATTGATTATCATAAGTTGAATAGAGTGACAGTGAATAACAAGTATCAATTGCATCATATTGATGACCTATTTGACTAGTTACTGGGTGCCAGGGTGTGCTCCAAGATTGACTTGCATTCAAGTTATCATCAGTTGAAGATTCGAGAGCTAGATATCCCGAAAACTTCTTTCAGGACTCGGTATGGTCACTACGAGTTCCTTGTGATATCATTTGAGCTGACTAATGCCCCAGCATCTTTTATGCAATTGATGCACAGTATGTTCCGACCCTATCTTGACTCTTTCATTATCGTATTCATTAACAACATTCTGGTGTATTCCCGGACTCAGGATGATCATGAGCAGCACCTGAGGGCAGTGCTCCAGACCTTGAGAGAAAAAAAGCTATATGCCAAAATTTTTGAAGTGTGAGTTTTGGCTAGACTCAGTGGCATTCTTGGGTCATGTAGTATCGAGTGATGGGATAAAGGTGGATTTAAAGAAAGTGTAAGTAGTGTAGAGTTGACCCAGACAGTCCTCAACCATGGAGATCCGGAGTTTTCTTAGTTTGGCGGGATACTACCGTCGATTTGTTGAGGAATTCTCATATATTGGAGCACCTATGACCAGTATGACCCAGAAGGGTGCTCCGTTCAAATAAATAGAGGAGTGTGAGGAGAGCTTTCAGAAGCTCAAGATAACTTTGACTACAACCCTAGTATTGGTATTGCCTTCAGGTTCGAGGTCTTATACTGTACATTGTGATGCGTTGCGGGTTGGTCTTGGTGCGGTGTTGATATAGGATTGTATGGTGATTAAATATGTGTCCGGACAGCTAAAGGTGCATGAAAATAACTATCATGTCCACAAACTTGAGTTAGCAACTATTGTTCATGCCTTGAAGATTTGTAGGCACTATTTGTACGGTGTCCTTTTGAGATCTACACCGATCACCGGAGTTTGCAGCATCTGTTCAAGAAGAAGGATCTTAACTTGCATCAACGGAGGTGGTTGAAGTTGCTTAAAGATTATGATATTACCATTTTGCACCATCCTAACAAATCCAATATGGTGGCTGATGCCTTGAGTCACCGGGTAGAGAGTTTGGGAAGCTTAGCATATTTACCAGCAGCTGAGAGGCCATTGGCATTGGATGTTCAGACCTTGGCCACCCAGTATGTAAGATTGGATATTTCTGATCCCAGTCAGGTTTTGGCTTGCGTGGTCTTTCAGTCTTCTCTTTATGATCGTATCAGGGAGCGCCAGTATGATGACCAAAATCTGCTTGTCCTTACAGACATGGTTCAGCACGGTGATGCTAAGGAGGTCACTATTAGGGATGATGGTGCATTATCAAGGCTATGTGTGCCCAATGTAGACAGTTTACGTGATTTGATTCTCTAGGAGGCTCACAAATTGTGGTACTGCATTCATCTAGGTTCCGAAAAGATGTATTTGGACTTGAGAAAGCATTATTGGTATATGAGAATGAAGAAGGACATAGTGGAATATGTAGCTTGGTGTCTAAATTGCCAGTATGTGAAGTATGAGCATCATCGACCGGGTGGATTGCTTCAAAAGCTAGAGATTTCGGAGTGGAAATGGGAGTGGATCACTATGGATTTTGTTGTTGGACTCCCACGGACTCAATGGAAGTTTGATGCAGTTTGGGTAATTGTGGATAGGCTGGTCAAGTCAGCTCATTTCCTTCCTGTGATGACTACTTATTCTTCCAAGAAGTTGGCTCGAGTGTATATCCGCGAGATTTTCAAGCTTCATGGAATGCCTATATCTATCATCTCTTGCCTGGGTATGCAATTTACATGTCACGCCCCAAAACCGAGGGACACGACCGGCGCTCAACCGGAGGACCCCAGCCAAGCGGACCTGGAATTTCCTTTCTTATCCCACGCATTACCCCGTGATTCCAGTATACATTATTCTTTTGAAATAGCAATTTAAGACTTAAGCATAAACTTACAACTTGGGTTAATTTTTACTTTTTATCAATTCCAACATTTGATACCAATTACTTGCAAAAATACCTGCAACATTTACCAACGTGGACCACGATTCCGAACCGTACCATTACTATCCAAAAATACTTTTGTACACCACCCACATTGTGTCTACGGAGCCTCTATGAATACTAGGAACTCAACCAATACTTGCCGGCGACAAGGCCCCGGCTATACCTTACAATACACAATAAACTCAAAATAAGGTGGCATGAACCACACATGACCTCAAGAGGAAGTGGGGCTCACCAATGCAGCTGATGGGATGGAGAGGAGTGCTACTGTCGGTGGACTGGAGTACCTGCTATAGATCCACCTACAATCATAACACGAATGTAGCGCCCCCGGCAAAAGGGACGTCAGTACGTTTGAATTGCACTGGTATGTATGAAGAAGCTTTACCCTAAGTAAACTCAAACCATACACAAGTAACGATCAATAATAAAATCAAAAATCAAATACACATGAAAGATACAATCAAGCCAAACAAGTTTACAATCTCTCCTTTTTCCCCTTCAACAGTTTCACATCAATGATTTCACAATCTTTTTCATAATTTCATTTCAATTGTGATTTCGATCACTTTTCCACCCTTATTACCTCGGCCACCCTTATTACCTCGGCCACCCTTATCACCACAACCCACACCTTATTACTTCATGTTGCGGCGCGCAACCCGATCCCACCGAACAAGTCACAATTCACAAACAACACAACAACAACAACAATTCACAAAGAACAACAATAACAATTCTCAAAAGACAAACACATCAATTCACAAGAATTTCCATAGCCATCGATACCATTTCCGTCATATTCAACAACTCATATGCATTTTATATCACAACGATAATTGCCCACGACAAGCCATATATGTTATTACCACAGTTGTTCNTGGGAAAACTTAACCAACAACGTTCAAGGCATATTAATCACAAGAATTCACGAAATATGCCATCTTGCCTTAACACCCATGAAACAACCAAAATTCACAAATAGTTCACATAAATAACACGTACCAATTTCTCGTACTCCAAACAAGGTGATTTCACAAAGGTTAAAGTTAGCCATACATACCTCAAATTCGCCCCTTAATGATACTTCAATGTTCCAATACACTTAAGCAACTTCAATCTACAATACAACATTTAATAGGACCAATATTAGTAACAAATTCCATAACTCATGCCATTTAGGAATATTATCAAACACCTTGTAGGTATAGACATTTACACCTCATGACTATGGTGTTGGTTCATCCAACTATCACCATTAACCAACAATTCACCCTACCATCATTCCTAACCAATTTATAACTTCCAACAACATATATATACGACCATTCATTCATACCCAACCATCAACCTTATTAATTAGCTCATTTCACAATCTCTACAACCAACACAAC
>MU742267.1:79395-91254 GCA_026770625.1 Nicotiana glauca
AAGTCTTGAGAGAGTGGAAGAAAACCCTCAAAAATTTGATCTTGAATGACAAAAATGAAGGAAAGACGATACCCCTTCGGTTTTTACACAGACCAGGGGTTTTTAAGACTTTTTACAGGTTTTCCCGCGGTCCAACCCGCGGTTCCGGGCAGTGAGCTCCGCGGTCCAACCCGCGGCCGCGTGCCTGGGCGCGCTGGTGACGCATGTCCAGTATAATGGTCATAACTTTCTGTATACACCTCCAAATGACGAACGGTTTGTTGTGTTGGAAACTAGACTCAAAGGGCTTTAATTTGATATCCTCACTCAACTCCTTATATAACTGGAGATATGATCGTTCAAAGTGAGGTCATGTGCGCATTTATTTACAACTTTCATCTAATATAAAATTTTCCAACTTGGCTTAGACTTAGGCCTCTCCTTAGACACCAATTCACTTCTAATATGATTATACACTTATTATAATATCCAATTGATATCCATCATATCATAAATCCTCATTTGCATACGAAATAAAATAATTTAGCCTCCCTTGGCACGACAAAATCTTAAATTACTCGAAAAAATTTCCGGGGCCTTACATTACATCACAGTTCTGGAGGGTCGTACAGCATGATTTTGGAACTCGGGTTGAGTTGAGCACAGTATTTCACCCTCAGATGGACGGACAGTCCGAGCACACTATTCAGATTTTTGAGGATATGCTTTGTGCATATGTGATGGAGTTTGGAGGTTCTTAGGATCAATTCTTGCCACTTGCAGAGAGTTTGCCTACAATAACAGTTATCAGTCCAACATTCAGATGGCACCGTATGAGGCTCTGTATGGTAGGCACTATCGGTCTCCAGTGGGTTGGTTCGAGCCGGGCGAGGTTAGGTTATTGGGTACAGACTTGGTTTAGGATGCTTTGGAGAAGTTTAAGATGATTCAGGATCAACTTCGCACTATCCAGTCCAAACAGAAGAGTTATGTGGATCGAAAGGTTCGCGATGTTGCATTCAAGGTAGGAGAGTGGTTCTTGCTCCGAGTTTCACCTATGAAGGGTGTTCTAAGGTCTGGACGGATAGGCAAGTTGAGCCCAAGGTTTATTGGTCCCTTCGAGGTGTTGCGACGAGTTGGGGAGTTTGCTTATGAGCTTCCCTTACCTCCCAGCCTGGTAGGAGTTCATCCGTTATTTCATGTTTCTACGCTCCGGAAGCATAACGGCGATCTGTCTCAAATGTTGGATTTCACCTTGGTCCAATTGGACAAGGATCTATCTTATGTTGAGGAGTCGATGGCTATTTTGGACCGACATGCTCAAACGCTAAGGTCAAAGTACATTGCATCAGTGAAGGTTTAGTGGAGGGGTCAGCAAGTCGAGGAGGTGACTTGGGAGACCGAACAGGATATGTGCAGCTGTTATCCTCATCTTTTCACCACATCAGGTAAGTTTCTATACTCGTTCGAGGATGAACGATTGTTGTAAAAGAGGGAGGATGCAAGACTTGGCCAGTCGTTTTGAGATTTATAGCCTCGATCCCCTATTTACTACTTTCCTCGTATCCGTTTCTGTTTATGTGACTTGCCGGGAGGTTTTGTTTTCGTTTTCGGAGAGTTTTGGGACACTTAGTCCCTAAACGGAAGCTTAAATCTTAGGATCTTTACATTAGTCAAAACTGTGTGAAGATGACTACGGAATAGAGTTTCGTCGATTTCGTTAGCCCCGTTGGGTGATTTTGAACTTAGGGGTGTATTCGGATTGTGCTTTGGAGGTTTGTAGCTGATTTAGGCTTGAAATGGCAAAAGTTAATTTTTTGGAGATTTTGATCGGTATTAGACTTTTTGATATCTGGGTAAGATTCTGATTCCGGAAGTTTGAGTAGGTCCGTAATGTTGAATATCACTTTTTGCAAAATTTGAGGTCAATCGAACATGTTTTGATAGGTTTTGACATCGGTTGAAGAAATTTGAAGTTTCAAGTTCACTAAGTTTGGATTGGAGGGTGATTCGTGTTTTTCTTGTTGTTTGATGTGTTTTGAGGGTTCGACTAAGTTTTATGATGTTTTAGGACTTGTTGTTATGTTTGGTGAGGCACCAGAGGCCTTGGGTGTGTTTCGGATGCTCAACGGATCATTTTTGGACTTGTTGAAATTGCAGAAAATTGTTGGTGTTCAGTTGCTGGTTTTCTCTTATGTGATCCCATGAGAAGATACGCGGTCGCGTAAGCTTGTTTGGGGCCAGGGAGATTTTACCCTATGCATTCGTGATATAGGGTACGCGATCGCGTAAGTTGGTTAGGATGTGCATTGCGAACACTTGGGCTAGGTCACGTTCGCGAAGGGGAAGTGAGGTGGCAGTGGAATTAAAGTTTGTTCTTTAGGGTCTAGTGGGGATGAACGCGATCGCGTAGGTTTCAGAAGCCTGTGGTCCGTGGCCATGTGTAGGATGACACATTCGTGTAGTATGTTCTTTTAAAGGGTTGGAATTTTTTCTACGTGATCGTGTAGTGTGAGCATCTGCACAGAATATAAACTCTTCAAAAATGAGGTTCAACCATTTTTATCAAAACTTGAGTTTGGGAGCTCAGAATTGGACAAGATTCTGAGGGATTTTCGGAGGCATCATTAGAGTAATGATTCTACACTTGATTTTGATTATACCCCAATAATCTATCATTAATTCCACCTTTTAATTTCGAATTTGGGTTAAAATTTTTGAAAGAAATGGGAAGAGGTTCTTCAACTAAGATTTTGGGTTTTGTTTGAGATTTTGATATCGAATTTGGATAATTTTGGTACGAGCAAACTCGTGAGTGAATGAGTGTTCATATTTTTTAACTTTTACCTGATTCCGAGACATGGGCCCGGAAAGGCTTTTTTGGGTGATTTTCTAATTTCTTGCTTTAGCTTTAGTTTCATTAACTAGACTAGTTTTTTATAATTATATTTATGGTATGTAATTTATTTTGGCTAGATTTGTTACATTCAGAGTCGGATATTTGTGCAAAAATCATTATTACCGATTGATTGAGCTCGGTTCGAGGTAAATGGCTTGCCTAACCTTGTGTGGGGGAGCTCCCATTCGGATGTGGTATTGTTGTTATATGTGAGCACTGTGTACGTGAGGTGATGAGTGCGTACATGGGCTATTTATTGTAAAAATCCAACTTTTACTGAATAATAACATGTTTTTCCTTAATTGAGTTACACTAGCATGTGTAGTTATCATGTTTAGCCTAGAATAGCATGTCTACGTATTTTAAATGCTTATCCAAACTCTGTGCAGCATGCTTAGTTGATTTTCCTGCTTTTTCCTTAAGTTGTACTTAGTCTAAACTATAGGATTTCATGTTTTTATTGGTATTTCTATTATCTTGAGCTGTGTATTTACTTGGGGACCACAGGACGGTATCCCGGAAGATCTCCCTGCACATTTATTTTTGAGACTACGAGGCGGTACCTCGGGAGTTCTCCCTGTACATTTACTTTTGGGACTATGAGATGGTATCTCGGGAGATCCCCCGCTATTTATTTCGTGTGATGTAATGTTACTTCCCTGTGGATTTACTTTTGTTTAATTATGTCTTTTATTACATCCTTTGCCTTAATTATTTTATATACACCAGTGAGCCCTGACCTGACCTGACCTCATCACTACTCGACCGAGGTTAGGTTTGGCACTTAGTGGGTACCATTGTAGTGTACTCATGTTACTCTTTTACACATATTTTCGTGTGCAGATCCAGGAACTTCTTACCAGCCAGTCATCAGTGAGCAGCGACAGTTGAAGACTTCAAGGTATATCTTTCGCATCCGCAGACTTCGAAGTCCCCCTCTATTCTCCCCTATGTCTATTATCTTATGTACTTCTGGTGTTAGACTATGGTGTATAGAGATACTAGTTTCCTTCTATAGTTTATGACTCATGATGTTCTAGATTTTGGGAAGAATGTGTATTATTAAGGAGTTGGTTATTGTACATGTCCAGTGGCATGGTTATCAGTTATGTTATTACTTGTTGCAATTAGTTCTGAGTTTTGCTTCTGTTCCTGATATTTCCGCAATTGTGTAGGCTTACCTAGTTGTTAAGACTATGTGTTGTCACGACGTATTATGGAGAGTAAATTGGGTTGTGACATTCTCACTACCCACAACCCATGCATGGTTGCCCTCGCTAGAAACTAAGATGGCCGGCCGTAATGAATTTCATTTCTCAGACATGCTTGAAGTCTATGTAGTATGCCTTGCAGGTGGTATAGTCATTCTTTGTTTTGGGAACCTAGTTGTTGTGAACCTGGTTAGCAAGGCACACCAAGAAATTCATGCAATGATACAGGTACAACCTAATCACCCTTCTTGGCTTATAAGTATTATTTATACTAGCACTTATGTTAATTTACGCAATATTTTATGTGAAAATGTACGCTCCATAGCAACTAACTATTAGGATCATAGTTAGTAGGAGGAGATTTTAATGAAATTCTTTCCCAAAGAGATAAGTGGGGTGGTAGATCTCTCAACTCTAACCGCTCTTCCTTCTTTTGGTCATGCATTAGCCATTGTAATTTAATAGATCTAGAATTCAAAGGAGTTAGATATACTTGGACAAACGGTAGAGTTAGATCAAATGGATTAATTTTGGAAAGTCTCGACAGATGTTTAGCTAATGAATTATGGTTAGAGCATTACCCTGAAGCAACTATCGCATATCTACCTAGAATCCATTTAGATCATAACCCTCTGCTTCTCAATACTACTAAGCCTAACCCTCTCCCTAGCAATAAATATTTTAGGCTTGAACCTTCTAGTGTTACCACTATCAGCTTTAAAATATTGTTTGAGACAACTTGCATAGGAAACCCCTCATTGAAGCCACTGATTCTTTTCAACACAATGCTAGAATATGGGCTAGAGAAACATTTGGTAATACCAACAGGAAATAAAATCAAATTTCGGCTAGGTTGAATAGAATTCAAGTTTTTCCTCATCACCCCACTAGCCAGTTTCTTTAGCTGCTTGAAAGAGACTTATCACTTGATTATAATAACCTTCTAAAAATTAAAGAAGACGGCTGGAAAATTCACTCCCGTATCAATTGTTAACGACGGAGACGCCAACACAAAATTTTTCCACCTTAGCATTTTCAATAGAAGAATAACTAATAACATAGACTTTCTTAAAGACAGTGAGGATAATTGAATTAATGACCAGGCACAAATCCTTAACCATACTTCACGAAACTTCCAAAAAGCTTTCCAAACGGCCATATAGTAACCCCTTGGAAAAATAATTTAAATTCTCCTATAAATTTTGACACTACTGATCTTATTCAGCTAGACCGTACTCTTCAAGATCAAGAAATTACTCGTGCTATTTTTTTCCTTCAAACCCTCAAAGCACCGGCCCTGACAGTATGTACTTATTTTTTTATTAAAAATATTGGCATATTATCAAGCACTCTATCCTATCATATTGCCATGATATTTTTCAAAACCTTTCTATTCCTGAAAATCTCAATTCAATCACATTGTCCTAATCCCAAAATTCCAATTACGAACAATCTCAACAGCTTTCGTCTCGTAGGACGCTGTTACACTATATACAAGGTAATCACTAAAATCATCATAAATAGAATAAAACTCTTTCTTGACAATCTATTAATCCTACCAATCTAGCTTTCTCAAGTGCAGACTCACTAGTGATAATGCAATCGTTATTCAAGAAGTTACTAGCCATTTCCAAAAAAATTAGAGGGTGTCGCAGTAAACTCCTGCTTAAAATTGATCTTGAAAAGATTTTTGACATAATCGAATGGCCATTTATCTATAAAGACCTAATATTCTTTAAATTCCCACCACATATCATCAAACCCATTATGAGTTGCGCCAGTACATCTAGAATCGCACTTTTAGTCAACGTAACAAAAATAACTTTTTTCAATTCAACTAGAGGCAGCAGGAAAGGAGACCCAATGTCTCCATACCGCTTTATCCTCTGTATGGAACTATTCTCAAAATATATCTCGCACCAGGTCAATATCGGCATATGGGATCCTATTCAAATTAATCATACTAGGCCGCTACTCTCTCACATATTCTATGCGGATGACCTAAAATCTTGAGGCAAATACCAATATAAAATTTGTTCAATCTATCAAGTACTGTCTCACATTATTTAGCAGACTTTCGGGTCAGAAGATTAATACTAGCAAATCCAAAATCATCTTCTCTAAGAACTGTGATCCCAACACCAGGAACCACCTAGCCAACATCCTTAACATCAAAACTAGTACTAATTTCGAAAAATACTTAGGATTTTATACTTTCTCATAAATCTAAAGCATATGACCTCCACTACATCATCAATAATATGAATTTCAAGCTTACTGGTTGGAAGACTAACTTCCTATCAATAACGGAAAAAATAACCTTAGTCAGGTATACCCTAAACTCACTTCCGAACCACTCAATGTAACATATTTTTTTCCCTGTTTCAATACTCAAACAAATTGATAAAATTCAAAGAGATTTCGTCTGAAGAACTACCACCTCAAGGAAAGAAATTCACTATATCATTTGGGACACTATTACTCTTCAAAAGCATGAAGAAGTACTAGGCATTAGGAAAGCCAAAGATAAAAAATTACCTTACTCTCTAATCTCGCTTGGCACCTTTTCACAAACCCCACATCTATTTGGGCCAATACACTCATCAGCAAGAATAGTAATAAAAGAAATCCTAACTCCCAATCTTTCATTTGGTCCAACATTTTAACAGGTTGAAAATATTGCTCCAAGGGACTATCATAGATAATTGGATCGAAAAATATTAATTGTTGGTCTTCAGCATAGATCCCTAACATCCCTCCGTTGAATTCCCTTATCCATGGCGCCGTCTAAGCCAGTCAGGCTCTTCACTAAAAGTCAAGGATCTTTAGGATAACAACTAGTGGGATCTATCCAAAATTTCCTATGAACAACCGACGCACATTATTAACAAAATACTCTCTATAGACATTCAGTCTTCAGAGTTCCAGGGATATACCATTTTGGGCTCTCAATTCAAATGGTTCTTTCTCTACAAAATCAGTCTATAAGCTCATCTCCACACCAACGATTACTAACTATAAGTTCCATTGGATCTGGAAATTAAATACTTTCAATAAGACTAAGTTCTTTCTTTTGCTATGTTGTCATAATCGCCTACCCACTAAATCCTACCTCCATTAGTCTTGACGTTGACACAACCAGCTCAATCTGCCAAGGTGTTGAGGAGACTATCACCCATGTCTTCTTCAATTGCCCAATAGCACAAATCTTTTGGAAAGATATTATCCCGCAGAATCAATCTCTACACAACAACTCTGACCACTGGCTCATTACTCTCAAAAACTCTTCTTTTAATACTGAATACTTAAACCTAACCTGGAATGACCTCTTTCCGTTTGCAATATGGCACCTTTGGCTCAATAGTAACAATAACTACCACAACAACCATTGTAACATCCTCACCCTCAACACTATTGTCATCGTCGCATGGAGTATAAGTTTTGTGCTAACTCTCCAAATCAAGACCACATCACCACTACTATAATGGTAAGGTGGCACCCTCCTACTACAGTTGATTTAAAGCTCAACATAGATGGGTATTTAAAAGAAAATACAAAAAAGTTGGTATTGAGGTATTTTCTAAAATAGTTAAAACATTTATTTTTGAAACTTATATGCAGCTATAACAGATATAAGGGATGCAATCCTTTGACCTGCTCTACCTATTTCAGCTTAATACTAGTACTCATTTCATTAATTTCATTTATTGAAGGATCCGTTTAGTACTACCCGGTGAAGTAATAAATGTAAGTCTACAAGATATATATTTTGCATTCATTTGTTTGGTATAAACGCTTGAATAAGTTTTTATCCTACTTCATTTTGAGTTTTAACAAACCCCTCTATGTACATACACTAAAAATTAAAAGTTAAGATGCATACCATGTGAGCTATCCTTCAACTTCATTATACAATTAAAAAAATTAAACTATCAATATATTTTAACCTGTTATAATAGAATATACTTTTTCAAAATTACATCTTATTTGTTATTGATAATTTATAATAGGCAGAATAGCCTGACAGATACTTTTACTTATTCGGGTTTAACATCCCGGTCCCCCTACTCCGCATAGTTTCAATCAGGCACTTGCACTTGTATAAAACGTTAATTTTAAATCCCTTATGCGGCCTTTGTTTTGCTGAGTCAAACAAAATAAGTGATTGCACGCTCCTAAAAATGAGTAACTGTACAAAATTTGATTAGAAAATAATAGAAAAGAAAAATGAAAAAAAAAAAAAAAACATCGCTAGCCATTATCTCGCCGCTCTCTATCACAACCGCTTCTTACACCCAAATTCCTAAAGACCGCCATTGAAATTGGCACGGCTCCACAGCCTCTAAGATTAAATTTTGTTTCTCAGCCAGAGCTTTCCAAACACCATTACATTATTTCTCCTCCAATTTTAGCAATCAACTGGAGCTATAACAAAAAATTAGTAGCATAACACATGACAAGACCGAATTGATAGAGCTTAAAAGAGCAGCTAGTCAAGGAACAAAGTTGTTTAATTTTTGTTTTTCTCAAAATAACGGAAGAAGCCGATGAAGACGCCAGAGAATTGTGAGACGGTGAAGCTTGAAAATAGCGCTTCGGGCCAAAATTGGGTCGTCATCGACTGCTGAAGATGACGACGAACCTGGATTTTGTTAGTTATATAAAAAAAAATTTGGCTATAGCAGAAGGGGTCAATAAGAAATTTGAGGTAGGAAATACTGAGTGAAACATTCTTCTCTTTCTTTTTCAATTTTTTGGTGCTGCTTCTTGGTTGTTTGGCTTGAAAGAAAATTTAAGCATAGATTTTTTTTTAAATTCATTTGTCGCCTGGGTTTTGAAAGGATGACCTAAATTTGAAGAGAAGAGGAGAGTAATGGTGGTTTTGGAGTGGTTGCCGGTGATGGTGGCGGCAAGAACACCATGGTTGGTTGAATGGATTGTATTAATGGAGAAAAATTAAGAAAAAAATGAAATGGGTTTAATTGTGTTTTCAGATGGAAAAGGAAGGGTGGCGGTGAGTGGTAGTGGCGGGTGAAAGAGGCGGAGATAAAATGGTGGAGAGAGAGCAGGAAGGTTTGGGTTTTTTTAGAAGAAAAGGATGGATTTGATATTTTTATTAAAAAGTATTTTTTTTTAAATAAATAATGATATGGCATTAATTTATCTGAGATGGATATGATGTGTCATTTATATCAGCGTGAGTGAACAACACACATATCGGAGGTGTTTAAAATTAATGTTTTAAACAAGTGCAAGTGCATGGTTAAAACTATGTGGAGTAAGGAGACCGGGATATCAAAGCCGAATAAGTAAAAATGTCTGTAAGACTGCCTTTATAATAAGTGTAAAAGTTATATGTAGTTATTTATTAAGTAATTAATTTTATGGTTTAAGACTTTTTGCCATATTATTATAAAAGTTAAATGCATAATAAAACGTAAGTATATAATATAGTACATCACAATGTTGTTAGTTTTTTTTAATTCTATTTTTTCCTATTAAAGAATACTGCGATAATGTCTCGAAGGGACGGCCCAGTTGGGTTTGGATGGCGCTGTCCACACAGGCGATGCAGGTCCGAATCATCTCAATACCCTCTGGGTCTGAGCCTGTCGCACGGGGCTTACCTAGTACGGTTTATATCCCCTTTTGTGGTTTTCAGGGTATTACACCGTGGGTTTTTTTTACGGCAGTTACGTGGAAGAAACGATTATGAGAAAGAGAATTACAATGAGCAATCTTGGATGGGAAAATGACATATTTTGCTAGTCTAGTAATTTTGTCTTCTTCTAAAAAAATAATTGTTCTCTTTTCATAAGCATAGTTATGATCATCTTAAGGAAATATAATATTCGCAAAAGTTAATATCCTATCGATAACAAACAATTAGCTTATATAAGGGTCTGCAGGCTCCAGCAAATATATAGTTGTGTACTGCTTATTATTAGAGAAAAACAATGCTCTGAAAGAGAAAGCTATAAAGAATTTTCATCTTTTTTGCCTCTTTTCTCTGAGTTTTTTCCTTCTGTAACTCCTCCTTTTCATAGAATACAACGTTTCTAAACCTATTTATTAAAAACCCCTTTGTATCTCTAGCTAGCTTCATTAATCATCATAATTATAGTGAGATTAATAAGTTATTAAGGAGAATATAATCAATGAGGGGATCACCAATATGGCCAGTTCTCTCTTTGGTTCTTTGCTCTTTTCTTTCCATGCAAGCCATTATTGGAGAAGAAATCTTTCTTGAGTGGCATGTTGCTGAAGACAATAACATCAAACCAGTCTCTGTGGATCAACCGGTATGATTTCAAAACTCTTCATTTTTTTCCTTCTTTAATTATAACTTGAGTGGTTTCTGAAGGGGAGCCTTGGAGCAACGATAAAGTTGTCTCAGTGTGATCTATAAGTCATAGGTTCGAGCCGTGGAATCATTTACTGATGCTTGCATCAGTATAGGCTGCCTACATTATACTCCCTCCTTTGGCTGCAGACCTTCCTCGAATCTTGCATGAACGCAAGATGCTTCATGCACCAGGCTGCCAACTCGGCCGGGTTTCTATGTTCGTGAACAAAGGGCATGTTCTTTTCACTATATATATATACACACACATATAATAAATCCACATTTATTATGAACTGACCAAATGTAAGATTTGAGCCCAGCGTCTATCATAAATAATCTTTCTACTTCACACGAGACAAAGGTAAGGTTTGCGTGCACCCCCATCCTCCAGACCATACTTATGGGATCACACTGGATATATTGTTGTTGTTGTTTGACCGAATGTTGGATTCGCCTCTGAGTGAGCAGTGCTCAAGGTTTTATTTTTAATATTGATTTTGTACATTTTCAGGTGATAACTATCAATGGTATGTTTCCTGGACCTCTTCTGAATGCAACCACTGATGATAATATTCATGTCAATGTGTTCAACGATATGGTTCAATATCCTGTTCTCATTACATGGTAAATTTTCTTCTTTAATTTACTACCACTATGTATTTAATGGATATTCTGTTTACGTAATTGCTAATTAAATAGACATTTCTTCTTATTATTCTCTGCATTTACTGTTTCATTACTATGGACTACTGAGAGTTGCACTTTGATAATCTCTAGTTGCATTTGAAACTTCATCTTTATTAGTCCTTTTTTGTTTACAAACTCTAAACTTTATATATTATTCTTGATAACAAATTTTTAAAGTCATACAAATGTCATGTCCTATTTAAGACCACATGTTTTAACAACAATATTAGTAAAAGTCAAAAGTCTTTCTTTATTGTTAATTTTTTGTAAGTGGTCAAACAGTGTCGTATAATAGCCGAATTATCTACAACTGTGACCTTGTATTACTAGTGTATAGTGCTGCATCAAAATTAGTATAACCTCCGTTCTAATTTATGTGAACCTGTTTAACTGGACACGAAATTTTAAAAAAAATGAAGACTTTTGGAATTTATGGTCCTAAACATGTCAGAAGGGGATCCAAAGTATTTGTGGGGTTATAAAAGCTTCTCAATAAGAGTATAATTAAAAATTTAAGCTAAATTGTTTCTAAATTTAAAAGGGGATAATCATTCTTTTTTAAACGAACCAAAAAGAAAATAGGTCACATATACCGAAACGGGAGAAATTTAAAAATAGCCAGATTTACCACTGGTCGTTGAAAAATAGCCAAGTTTCAAAAGTCATCGAAATTTAGCCACTTTAAATCTGAGCGAAAACACTGTTCAAAATCCGGAAAAATACGCCCGCAAATTTTA
>MU742267.1:91541-104223 GCA_026770625.1 Nicotiana glauca
AAACTCCCGTAAAATTTACGGGAGTTCCAGCAAGTATAATTGTTCAGGATAATATACTGGAGTTTGGAGCACTGGTGCTCCAGTCTCCCACAAATTTTACAGGAGTTAGCAAAGTATACCGGTCCAGCATAATATGCTGGAGTTCGTACACAAATGCACCAGAACTCCCGTATATTATACTGGACCGGTCCCTGTTGCAGCAAAATAGTGGCTATTTTTTATTGAAATGGTAAACGCTGGCTATTTTTCATCGACCAGTGTGACAACTGGCTATACCATGATATTTTAACTACCGAAACGGATGGAGTATTTATTAGACTAGGTCTTAACAATTTTAAGAAGAAAAAAATTAATAGACAGTGGCAAATATTCATTACTATATTTGACTCTGTACTCAAATTAGGATAGATGTTGGTTTAGTCGTCTTCTTGTATTAACATACAAAGCAAGGACATTAACTTTAGAAAAATTCTTACACAATAACAACATCAATACATTGCCAGAGACAGCACATATTTCACGTGCGATCCTAAGTTCTCATTGTCATTTTTCGTAAATCAGTTAATATCACACCAACTTTCATATCTATTTTTGAGTCTTAGTAACAAAAATGAAGGCTATCATTAAAGGTTTAAATGTAATTAAAGTATATCCGATGTTGCACCGCCATTTATATTAGAAAAAATAAATAATGAAAAGGATTTAAATTACATAAACTGATGGTATATCGATTGTTTTTTACTATCAAAATATTCTTACATTTGATAGTAGGCTTGTTATTATTTTTATAGAATTAATGTTTATCACTAAGATTTACGTATAATCACCTAATAAATGATATAATTGTGTGAAAATTATTTACACTGTTAACGCATATAATATAAATTTCTAAAAATATCGATTTAAGCTATATACACTAATAATATAATAAATTTCTATATCCTTTGTGCAATTTAACATATTATAGCAGATTATTTATTATTTATTATAGATAACCAATGAGTTATTAATAAACAAAAATTATTATAGTTGCAATTATCAAATGATTTGATTATGTAAATATTTTCTACACGTCATTCATAAAACTTAAACTCGAAAACAAGGAATTCAAAAATAGTCAGATTTAGAAATGGTCATTCAAAAATAGTCACAGCTTCAAAAGTAATCGAAATTTAGTTACTTTTCATGTAAAGATAAATTTAAGCTAAAACACTGTTCAAAATTCAGATACTCCAGTATAATATACCGGTCCAGCATAATATGCTAGAAGTTCATACACGGGTGTTTCAACCTCCAGTATATTATGCTAGAACTTTCCGAGTGTTGGAGTTCCAGCATAATATGCTGGAAGTTCATACACAGGTGCACCAATCTCTAGTATATTGTGCTGGAACTTTTCGTGTTGCAGCAAAATAGTGACTATTTTTCAATGACTTTGCAAACCCTGACTATTTTTGAATAACCAGTCCGAAAACTGGCTAGCCCGTTCTGTTTTAGCATTAGACAACTATAACATGGCAAGTATTCTTTTTTAAATTGGGCCGATAGGAATGGGATCCAACAAAGGCATAACTCGTGGCAAGACGGAGTTTCGGGTACAAATTGTGCGATCCAGCCCGGTACCAATTGGACCTATGAGTTTCAATTGAAAGACCAAGTTGGAAGCTTCTTCTATTTCCCAAGCCTATATTTCGAAAAGGCTGGTGGAGGATTCGGCCCAATACAAATAAATAATCGGGTCGTGGTCCAACCCCCATTTGCTGAGCCCGATGGTGATTTCAATCTTCTTATTGGTGATTGGTATGAAGATAGCTTTGAGGTAAACAATTTTCCCTAATTTAGTTGTCTCTTCAATAATAAAAGTTATGTCCTCTAGTTCAGTTTATCTAATCCTATTTTTTTAGTCTATTAAGAAAAGAATAGTTATTTTTAAATTTTAAATAATTTAATTTAAAGTTATTATTTTAGTCTTAATGACATATTTTTACGCGCACAAAATATTATGACATGTCTAATATCAAAATCTAAAAAATCTCATTTCTTTCTGGAGGGAATAGTATTTAGCAATAATAATAAGAATATAATCAATAATAATGGAAAAAGGCCTTGAAACAAGTATTGATTTGCAAGAGTCTCATTCTAGGAAAAAAACTCGTTATGTATGTAAGGTTCTGTGCACAAATAGCCATCCTTATAACTGATATTTAGGAATTAGTCAATATTTATTTTATCCTGAAAATTTTAACTAAAAATCTTAATTTCAAGATATTTGTATCCCGAAAAATTAAACCAAAAATTAAAATTCACGAGACATTAGCTAATTCCTAAATAGCAGCCTATTAGAGTGGTTACCTGGTATCATTTCTAAACAAAACCTTGTGTAGATCAAAAGTCAATATCATTTGTCCTGAATTATAATTTACTTGAAAATTGAGGTGTATGTTTTTTTACGTAAATGAAAGCTAAAAAAAATTTTAATTAAATTTTTTTTGGACTTGTGAAAAAATGAATAGGTTATTGGAAATAAGTTGGCACATGAGGGCTATAACAAAACTCCAAACATAATGCTTATGAATGGGAAAGGCTCATATTTGGACCCAAAAGCAAAATCCAATGAATCCTTTACACTACAACGAGGTAATAAGCCCAATCTTTCTTTCTCGTACTGCAAATAGGTATCTTTACAAAAATAGCCAGATAAATTCATTGTTTACTTTCCTAGCCGGTATATATAGATTTTGTACTGATATATTATCGAAATCTTTTATGATTTCCAGGCAAAACATACAGATTGAGGATTTCAAATGTGGGAAGTGAATGGAGTTTTAATTTTAGGATCCAAAATCATAGCATGCTATTGGTCGAGACCGAAGGATCGTATACCAATCAAATTATGTTGGATTCGCTCGATGTCCACGTGGGCCAATCCTACTCTGTTCTCGTCACAGCTGATCAAGATAGTGCTGATTATTACATAGTTGCAACTGCTAAAATGGCAAACTCAACTCAGCTTAGAACTCTTGAGGTTGTTGGTGTGTTACAATATAAAAACTCTACCAAACCTGCTGATGGGCCTCTTCCAAATGGGCCTGATCCATTTGATGTGAATTTCTCTATCAGTCAAGCTAGATCCATCAGGTAGGCCCATCTAAAAAAATCCATTTTTGCATGATATAGCTTGTTTGGTCAAGCTTCTTTTTAGCCGAAAGTATTTTTTGGCCAAATGTGTCTTTTTTCAAAGTTAAGGTGTTTGACCAAGTTTTTAAAAGGAAAAATATGCTTTTGAATAGAAGCAGAAGCAGTATTTGAGAAGCAGCAAAATAGTAGCTTCTCACCAAAAATATTTTTTTTTTAAATGCACTTTAGAGAAAAATACACTTAGAAACACTTTATAATTCTAACACTTTATAAAATATTAGTCAAATGTTAATAGCTGCTCAAAAGTACTTTCAAATCAATCAGCCAAACACAATATGCTTTTCAGCAAAAAATATTTTTGAAATAAGCACTTTTCAAAATAAGTTAATTTTAAGCTTGGCCAAACAAGCTGGATTAAGAATCTTTACACAAATAGCCGACCGAGCTGGTATACATATACAATTATATTTATATTATACATGAATTATACATATATTATAGATGTGCTGACTATTTCAGTTTAAGCAGTTGGATGATCGGTTATTTAAGTTAATTCTTCTTAATTATTTCCGCAGGTGGAATTTGACAACAGGTGCAGCAAGGCCTAATCCACAAGGGTCATTTAATGTATCAAATGTGACATTATCACAAACTTTTGTTCTCCAAAATTCAGTGAACAAAAAGGATGGTATGAGAAATTATGCCATTAACAATGTCTCTTATGATGCACCACAAACGCCATTAAAATTGGCGGATTATTACCTTAACGGTGGCGCCGGAGTTTACGAGCTCGATAAATTTCCGGCGAACAGTAGCCTACCGGAGACTATTCATGGTACGTTTGTTGTCTCCGGCGAACACAAAGGGTGGCTGGAAATTGTCTTTAAAAATGAGTTAAAAGTCATGGACTCTTGGCACTTGGATGGATTCGGCTTCTTTGTTGTTGGGTAAGTCTACAAAAATGATCCATTTTTTATTTTCATTTGTTGGGTTGTCTTTTGTCCCCTTTTTTGGATTACGACTAATCCAAACTCGTGCTAAAACATACACTTTGGAAAGTATAACAATTCTTATCAAATGTGACTATATTTAAGGGCTCGAACCCGAAATTGGGTTACTTATCACCCTAAGCCAAGATTTTAATATGGTGGTAAACTTTTTTCTCTATAGTAATAAAGTCATAAAAATATTTTTGTCATAGTAAAATAATTGAACTTTATCCATTTTAATAGTAAGGTCACAATTATTTTTTGTCATATTAAAGTGGTCATCTTAGGTTGTCACTTGTCATTATAATAGATAAAGTTTGGTGAACTATAATGGGTAAAGTATTATTACTTTAATGATTATTATTATTGTGGATACAATATAATATATTAATGTTATAGTTGCTAACATTTTGTTACGTTATTGTTATTGTGGATACAATGTAGTAAATTAGTGTTAAGTTGCTAACATTTTGTTACTTTATTATAACAAAAAAAATATTATGTAATTTTATTATTATAATAAGTAAAATTCAATAATTATACATCACATTAATCCTAAAACATATGCGAGATAAGAATTATCCCAAGATTTTTGAAATTAAATATATATTTTGTTATTATTTTGACATCTTGCTGTCTTTTTTACTCTTGGGATTTCAGATATGGTTTTGGAGATTGGACTCCAAAATCACGTTGTACGTATAATCTTTATGATCCTGTTGTTCGTTCTACTGTTCAGGTAATTATTATTATTATTATTATTATTATTATTATTATTATTATTATTATTATTATTATTATTACTTTTTTTTATAACTAAACCAATCATATTCCTGGCAATTTACCTATGCTAAAATGTCATAAAATTAATGAACATTTTTCATAAATAGGTGTATCCAAAAGGATGGACAGCAGTATATGTGTATTTAGACAATCCAGGGATGTGGAATTTAAGGTCACAAAATTTGAAACATTGGTACTTAGGACAAGAGCTTTATATCAGAGTTTATGACTCTGATCCTAATCCTGCAAAAGAACATCTTCCCCCTAAAAATCTACTCTATTGTGGTTAGTTCCTATATTAATTTATCTGATTTTCTTTGAAAAATCAAAATATAATTTTGCAAGAAAAATATGGTGTAATTTAATTTATTTGATTTTTTTTTTTGTGTGTGGAAATTATAGGGAACGTGCAAGCACCCCCTTCAGCACCACCACCAAGTCCAAATCCAGTACCAGTACCAGTACCAGCGACCCCAGCGTCCGTTGCTACTATTACTACTATAAAAAGGCAATGGTGATTTATTCATCTGTTGAGACATTTATAATTTTTATTTCCATTCTAATTTGTTACATTTATTTTTCTTTCCTTTAATTTGTGTTGGTTTTTAATTATGTTGACAGGTTTAATATTATTGGGGCTATCTTTGTGGTTTTGATCATATGAGATGGGTGCTCAAGTAATGCTGGTGCTTATAAGTGACATGCAAACTAGCCTGTCATTTTCTTTGTTCTTTCTTACTTAGTAATTACTCTGTTATTCTTTTTCTTATAATATATTTAAGTTATATATATACACCATATACCCATAGTATAAAGAATATTTTACACTGTTATCGGAATTTTTTCTTTTGAATATTGGGTTATCCATTATAATACATAGAATGCTCATGCCATGGAGATATGACTATCCACTGATATATGAGTTAGTAGAAACTTATAATTCAGCAAAGTAAAGCATTATTCTAAATTGCACATTTGCACTTTGCCTTTACAAGGCACCCCAAGATCAGCATTTAATTATCATTTTATATCTTGAATATCATTTATTTTTCCTGACAAAGTAAATGAATTTTTACACAATTAATATAATTTAATATTGCCGTAAAAGATTACTGACCTTATTTTCTATTTAACGAAAAAGAGAAATAGACACTTCTAGATATTTTTTTGGTGGTATTAATTTTATATTTTGTTCATTAGTTTACTTGTTATTAATTGAGTCATATAATTATTTTGCTTTTAGTCCCTACAAGTGGCCATAGGATTATTAGTTGCTACGTGTCCCATTTGGTAGAAGCTTTAACTTTTATTTCCGTGTATTTCCCTTTTGGTAGCTATGTTGAATGAAAACCAATTTTATCTCTACAATTTCCTTTTTTCTCTTAGTTTCTTCTTAGTTTAGTTTTAATGGCTTTTCCCACCGGGTAGTTGCTACATTCTACTGTCAGTATATTGAAAAGCTTGACGGGAGCCTTGAGGCAACGATAATATTGTCTCCATTTTACTTATAGGTAACGGGTTCAAACTGTGAAAGCAGTTATTAATACTTGCATTAAGTTAGGTTATCTACATATATCATATCCCTTAAGATACGGTACTTCTTCGGATTCCGCATTAACATGGAATATCTTGTACACGAAATTGTCCTTTTTAATATATTGGAAAGTTAAAACTTTGTATTTCTGGTAAAGAAAAAAGGGTCTGAGTTTTGGTTGGAGGACAGTGGATACTAACCCCACACACACCATCAAATACAAACACATAAGCCACGTCTCATCACGCAAAGACATGCAAACGATACATTACAAGTCATGACCAGAACTTCATTCAAGATTTAATCATAACCAGATTCAGAATTTAAAGTTTATTAATTTTGAATTTTAGAAAAACAACTTATTAGATTATGGATAATTTCTTTTATAAATATTAAGTGATTTCTTAATGCAAATATAGAATTTTAATCAAAGATACTAGGTTTACCAAATTCGTAGCTAAACTCTAGCTCTATCCAGTGGCCGAGGTAGGATTTTCGATAAGGGGCTAAAAAAATAGAAAATATGAAAAGAAATTGTGGCTAGTGAGAATTGAACCGTGGCATCACAAAGATTTCGAACCCCCTTGACTATTGAGCTATGTTTTTGGGTTATGTCAAGGAGATTCAAAACATAATATATAGAGGTAAAAATAAATTTTTCTTTATATACAGTGTAAGTTTTTGATGATTCCGCCCCTGCCTCTGCGCCTAGACTTGGTTGTGACCTTATAAATCATTCCTTTTAAAAAAGATGAATTTATTATAAATAGAATTTTATTTATGATGAATGTCTATATTTTAGAGAGATCTTAGGGTTTAATTTATTATTTGGTGGCTAAGTCACTTTTTCCCTATAAATTAAATGATCCCAAAATCAATAAGAACTCTCTCTCTACTTTTTTATGTAATACTCATCTTCTTTTTTATTATTTCATAACACTTTATCAGCACGAGACTCTAACCAATTGAGTAGAAGCTTTGGAATTGAGCATAATGATTGTCAATTGTTCCATAAACTTCCTTCATGATTAAATTCTGGATTTAAGGTATATATTTTACCGTATTTTTCTCTTTTATTCTATAATTTAATTTTAAATACAAGCAAAGACAAGAAATTTTGATGATAACTCTAATGGAGTTAGTAAGAAATTATAATCACTCAAAGTGATAAAATTTCTATGTCTTGCCATGATCAAAGTCATGTATGATCGTGAGCACAAGAAGTGGAAACACGTCCCATTGAATTTGCTTCATTCTCATTCCTTTAAGAGAATGTGGTAGCAATATGAATAAGTCTGAAAAAAGATAAAATTATTATAGTGAAAGTATCAATGGATGTGGACGTGACAATGGATAAAATTATAATTGTCGTCATTATGATAATGAGAATAATAAGGATTCTCAAAATAATCCTTCACTCTGTGAAAGTAATGTTTGTCATCGATTTGACATGAAATTTTATAAAGCACATATCAATAATTATGTTCCATTCATGATGTGAATGTGATAATATGTGATTTATGAATACATATTCATTTTTGGAAGAATATGAGCGTGATAGTGGCTACACTCACCTCTAGAGGGAGGTTTGAGAGGAAATAAGAAAATAATATCATTATTATGGCATAAATGGTTATTGGCCACGTACTTATTGTACGCCAAATATTTTGGCATTGTGATTATTAAAAGACAACGGTAATACAAGAAACAGATCTGGCATATAATTTTGACCATAACGATAATGGTATAATTTTCTCTTTGAAAGAGATATTCACCATATGATTGTTGATGAATATGTAGTACAACAAAATTAATTGAGAACTTTGCAAGAGACAATTATACTATTTTGGAGAAACACAAATGATTACCAATAAGGTATTGTGTTGTGGTATGTCTCAAAGAAACTTATTCACTTTCCAAAGTATACGCGAAAGCGGTTGATTATATTGAGACTATAAATAAACGAAAGATTTAATATCTTCTAGTACTACAACTTGTAGCGGGGTAATATGTATGTGAAAAGCTACCCGTTTTATTCTCGAATTTGTACTACATAAATAAAAGAATGCCACAATAAAGTAGAAGTTTATTGATATAAAAACTCATATCATAATAAATATGCAATATAAATAATTTATCCAATTGGCATAATTGATTTAGACATCTTAATTTAAGTATGATGTGTAAAAATAAAAGAGAACTCATATGGGTAAATATTGAAGAACTAAAAAGTTCTTTACGAGTTCTCTTACATTGCTTGTTCGTATTAATTAATAGACCAACTAAAATTGGGATTCAATCTCATGAATGCTGGAAATATCAAAAGTGAATATGGGCATATTCGCCCTCCATGTATACCACATAAGATGCATCTATGTGATGGTTACATGTGCGAATATTATTAACCCGCAACCTGGTCGGTGTTTGCGAGGTAACTTGTTCAGTAATTTAATTTCGAGCATAATTTTCATATTTTATATTCAAGACAGTTTATCTTGATAAATTGGTTTACATCACAGTTGGTTTAGCAAAATAATTTATTGAATGTCTCCATTTAATAGCTAAATAATTGCTTATGAGAACAAAGTTATCTATATCAATTTGATATACGTTATATACCAAAGTTATTATTTTCTCCCCTTACAAGTGGTTCAGGGTCAGGAACCAAATAATTCTATCTTATTATTATTGATGTATGTGATATACTTTGATTAATACCATAACGCACAAAGATGAGTTCTCAAAGTTGAAGAAAACAAGTTAGTTTTTCTAACATGAGGGGGAGACATGATAAACAGTTGAGAAAAAATTACGTGGAATGAATTATCATGTGTACATCTAGTTCCTTGAATAAAATAATATGAACTTGAAGTTCATAAAAGAATAATTCATTTGCAATATATTGCGAAGCATGACAACCGCATTTGCTGATCCAAATAAATTAACTATATTCTCATTGCAAATGCTCCTATTAAGTCCTAGACAGACAAAGTCTATGGTACGCTTAAAACATATAGACAAATCGGTTTCAAATAAACTTCTTGATAAAGAAGATGAGCAAATGATCAAAATGATCATAATAAGGAGGCAAGTGATCTAGAAGATCACATGACATAACACTTCATAAAATCTCATGAGAGATTCAGGTACTTGAATGTATGAATGAAGAAATCTCTATGTTATGTCTTTATGAAAAAAATATTGGAATCGGTATAAAATATCTATCGACAACATCTATGATAGCCCTAAATATATATGAGCATATTAAGTCTAGAGAAACAATTTGAATAGAATTGGTTTCATATGAAAAACATGTAGTTCAAACACTTGAAAGTATAAAGTCAATGGTGTGTACAATCACCTTTATCTATCTTATATATCTAGCATGACATGAAAAATTGATGTAAATTTAAAGTCTATTTATATGGCTTATATGACAATACCTGAAGGATTTAAATTGCTTAAAGCATATAGAATTCTTGCTCATAAAGTGTAAGTTGTGCACATTTGTATCTACTAAAAAGATCTCATTAAGGTAGTGGAAACCAATTGATTAACAAGATGGTATCTCGAATCAATTCTTGAACTGCAAAGAAGCTTTCATATGCAGGAAAATGTCAGTTTATTCAAACTGTCCTCTTTGGTATCCAAGCTTATTGGCCCCAATTGTTTGTTATCCGCTCAAAAGTTTTAAGTACAATTGAGGCCTACCGTTGAAGCTACATGTGGTGTGGCATAAACATAATCACTAGGAATGCTCTATTAGCCTAGGAGAAGGTTTGCACCCCAAAGTCAATGGGTGGACTAGGCTTGATAAACATGAGATTATGGAACAAAGCTGCAATAACTAAAGCTAGTTGAGACATTGAACATAGGACAGACATGCTATGGATCAGATGGCTGCATGCTTACTACATCAAGAATCAGCAATTTGGTCAAATAGTTACCCCTCTACAGGCTGGTTGGATGGTAAGGAAAATGTTTGAGGCTAGAAATACATTGATATTGATTCAAAATAACACTACTGGCAGTTTAACTAAGTAGATATATCTTTAGCTAATTGGGAACAATAAGAGGATTCCATGGAAGACCCTGAGATTTGGGAATGATGCTCGTCCAAAAGCTCAATTTACAGTATGGCTACAGATGCATGGAAAATTTCTGACTGTTGATAGAATTGCCTCTTGTGTATAAATGTTGATCTTGTCTGCAATTGATGTAATAGTCACAATGAAACGAGAAACCATCTATTCATGGAATGTCCTTATTCTACTGAAGTCTGGGAAGGTGTGCTAAAATGGATGAAGGTTCCTAGTTTCAGGACAACACAATGGGAACAACTGGAGAAATGGATCATTCAAGGAGCAAAGGGTAAATCACAGAGAACCCAAGTATTCAAGATGGCATATACAAAATGTGTGGATTGAGAGGAATCAACGCAGATTTGAAAGTAGATCAAAGAGTTCAAATCAACTGGTGAGGAAAATTGCATATGTGTGTAATATCCGAGCATCTAGTAGAATTAAAGAAATGGTCCAACGGCTTAGTATTTAGTTAGTTCTAGTAGTTAAGTTTTCTTTGTGGCTTAATTAGATAGCAAACTGTGATGTAGTCCCGCTATGGTTTCTTATTTGTAAACATTCTGGTGATTAATAAAAAAATTTAATTACAAAAAAAAAAGATAATATGATAGTAAGAATTTTTAGAAAGAATTACAAGAAATTACACATGACTTCACACCATAATAAAATATGGCCCATATTTTTAAGTTTTACCCGACCTAGGCCACATTGTACATATTTTGAAAGCACTAGCAAATTCAAAATTTGTGTTCTTACAACCATTGCTTCTAAAAGCTATGGAGTTAAATTTGTAATCTCACAACCATTGTTTTCACTCTCTCTTCTTCTCACATCTTCTACATATACTTCAAGGGCCCATGTATTTTTTTCTTCTCACCTACTTGCAATGTAAAAAATTGAAGACTAGAAATCCACCATTGAAGATCATTCAAAGCTTTGCTTCGAAAATGGATTTGTTTTTAATTTGTTAGTTGTTTGGATTGGGTGTTGTTCCAATTGATTGAAATATCAAAAGGAGTTCAATAAATTTGAAGTGATTTGGAGCAGATTTGAGCAAGATTTGAGTTAAATTTCAGAAAAGAAGCAAGGAAGAAGACGAAGTCAGTTTTTTGTATAATTATATATAATCTTGAATAATAGTGTAAATGAGTATAGAAACACACCTTATACACTTTTATACACCTTTAAACGAGCGTCTGTAGACGAACTTTTTTCACGATTTTCAGTTGCAATTCTTGTTCAAACTAGTCCAAATCTCCATTAAATGACTTCAAATTTTATATATAACCTCCTTAGACTATTTTTAACAAGTCTAAATAACACCCACTCCAAATTTCTCACAAAATCAAATTTAAAATTTAAACCCACATATTTAAGTTTGTTAAAAATCTAATTTTTACCGCCTAAATGAATTTGGTTTGTTGAACTAATATTTGAGTCACAATTACTGATTCGAAAATTAATTTAAATGCTTGAGGAATCTTTTTTAAAAATTAAATAGTAATTTTGAGAACCTATTGGAGTTGGATGTTGAATCTTAGCCTATTATTTTTGGGCTAGTTGGTTGTAAATTAATATATGGGCTATAAAATTGAAAAGTAGGGATCCCAATTATTTTAATGTAAAATTTTCTCGAATTTTTACCCCTATGTGAAGATATTGAAATGATGATTCCTACAAGATCATAGAAATACTATACATCTCTATCAAGAATGATGATTTCAAGGTTCAACATATTCATTCAAGTTAATATGGCTGATTTGTTTATCAAATCTCTACCAATGATCTTTTGAAGATAGTGTACAAAATTAGGATACGAAGGATAAAAGATGTGAATTAATGCTCTCATCAGAGGGAGTTAATACACGGTTGTACTCTTTTTTCCTTACAAGGTTTTGTCCCACTGGATTTTCCTTGCAAGGTTTTAAATGAGGCAACCAAAAGGCGTATTTCTAAACATGTGTACTATTTTTCCTTCTCTAGAATTTTTTTTTTCACTAGATTTTATTTTAGTTAAGGTTTTAAGGGGCTGAGTGTTGGCCTGTTAAGAACTCACATATCCAAAAGATAAAAGTAGCTGAAATGAGGATGTTGAGGTGGATGTGTGGGCACACTAGAAAGGATAAGATTAGGAATGATAGCATTCGAGAGAAGGC
>MU742267.1:105624-128651 GCA_026770625.1 Nicotiana glauca
GTGGGCTAGCCCAGCCCAGCCCGCCAATTGCTAAAGCCCACGTGGGCTGGGCTGGGCTGGGCTAGCCCGGCCCGGCCCATATTGACAGCTCTAGATGTTAGAATTTGTTACTTGGTGGCTAAGTCACTTTTTTCATATAAATAGAGAAGTTCTATTTCATTATAAATGATACCAAAATCAATAAGAATTCTCTCAATACTCTATCTTTTTTTTTAAATTGTTTCATAACAGAATTAATGTTTTCGACTGATATCTCATGTGCGATACAGACGTGGTCACATATACAAGGCAACTCTGTCTTTCTCCATGCTTCACTGCAGATCTAACTCGTGTCATTTGACACTCTATCCAACTTAATTTTTTCTAAATTATAATCATTATTACTATCATATGAGCCAGCAAAGCAACGTCACGATTAACTTTATTAGTCTCACCTTTGGTTTGGTGACAATTAACTTTATCACTTAGGATTATAGTGAGATGGATAAAATTATTTTCATCTTTATCTAAAGATCTTAGGTTCAAACCTCTAGAATAGAATTTCTTTTTTAATAGAGAGCATTTTACCCTTTAGTTGACCTTACACGTGCGAATCCTTTCTTTTTGCAATAAAATATTCTTGAGTTAAATTAAAATTTTAAAATAGCTTGAATTAAATGAGAAGATAATTTAGTTAATAAGCAAATTTAGCTATATATGTCCACGATTAAGCAAATTTAGTTATGTCCACATCTTGAATTACAATGGTCATTGTCCTACCTTGAGTTCTCTCCATCCAATTCTCCCCATTTATCTCTCATTTATCTACTTTCTTGAAACCTTTTTATAATTAGTTTTATCTCTCCAAATAATAGAGAGAAGACCATATATATAACCTCAGTATATTACTATCAATTTCTAGTGGTGGTTTCTCACTCCTTTGACTACCTTTCTCATTCACTATATTTACAGATATATATTTCATCCGCAACTGATTTCCTACCATAAAAGCTCCCTCTCTTTGTGTTTTTTCCCCTATTTTTCCTCTTTGTTTCTCTTATTCCTCTAAATTTCTCCTTTTCTTGCTTTTATTTCACATTAATTTTGTGTGTTAGGGGATGTTTGAGGCATTTGATGGTGGATGAAGGAAGATTATTATGGATGCTCTTGAGGAAGTGGATGTAGGTTGCCCTAATAAGGACCTCTTCCACATCGTTAAGGGCAAACGCACCAAACGTCTTCGTCTTTCAGGCATCCCCTGTAACAATAATAACAATATTAATGTCGAAGATGGTAGGGATAATGGAGAAGGTATCGCCTACAACAATAACAATATAGAAGATGATAGCGGTAATGGAGAAGGCATAGTCGCTTGCAAAAACAACAATAATAATATCGAAGATGGTAGAGACAATGAAGAAGGTATCGCATGTAAGAATAACAACAACAATAATATAGAAGATGGCAGCAGTAATGAAGAAGGTATAGTCGCTTGCAAAAACAACAACAATAATATCAAAGATGATAGTGGTAATGGAGAAGATGTCTCCTATAACAAAAACACCAATAACAACTATTCAAATTCCTCCTCGGCCACCGAGATATTCATCAACACCTTCACCGATGAGGAGGAGGAAACCGCCAAGTCTCTCATCCTCATGTCCAAATTAAGTGATGATCATCCCCGGCCTCTTAGGTTTACCTTGCCACCTGACAATAAAGTCGATTTCTTCAACGACGATTTAAGGTTGTACCAAACCAAATTCAACAGCAAAAGGTACATCGAGACATCCACAAACTCAGCAAATGGTACCAAGGCAGGAATATATGTGTACGAATGCAAGACATGCAATCGTACATTCCCATCATTCCAAGCCTTGGGTGGACACAGAGCAAGTCACAAGAAACCAAAAACAATATTAACCACTGAATTATCAATCAAGAAGTCATCATATTTCGATGTCTCAGATGAAGATGATTATCAAGAACACTCACCATCAACAACAACATTGTACAAAAACAACAAGAATGTTACAAAAACATTGCCTAATTCTTCAAACAACAAGTTTTCTTCTCCTAGGATTCATGAATGCTCATATTGTGGTGCTGAATTTACATCAGGACAAGCTTTAGGAGGTCATATGAGACGACATCGCGGGGGCTTTAACGTAAATTCACCCTTGCATTTGAGCAATTTAAGTCCTGCAACTTCTATAGATCAAGAATTTGGTAATAATATTATGAAGAAACCAAGAGATGGGTTGTCTTTAGACCTTAATATTCCAGTCTCAGATGATCATCTTGATCCAAAATTTCCAGTTGTATCCTTAAATCAACAAGATCAAGAACAAACACAAAGGCAACAGCTGGTTGATTGTCATTATTGAAAATGGTACATGTTCTTCTTTTTTTTTAAAATACATTGACATGGTGAAAAAATTGTAGATGGGAGTGAACACCAATTGTATTCTTTTATTTTTTAATTGCTATACAACTTATTTACATACTTTAAATATTTCTCATCAAGTTTAATATAACATTCATTAATTAAGTGGGGGATTAGTAAAATTTCTCATTTACTATTTTTTCTATATATAGTGCCAGCTTTAATTATTTGATTCATGTTCCTAGTTCCTACTACATGTAAGGTAAGATTCAAACAATAGTTTGTTTTTCATTTTGTTTTTCGATTGGATCTCAAGTGAGAGAGAAAGTATAACCACTTTAAGGAAGGCAGTTGTCATCACCAGCGAGCAGAGTCTTTAAGATTTTTTTTTTATTTCTTACTAATTAGCTTTCATGGGTCTCTCTGCCAGACGCATATGGAGTGATAAATATTCTTTCATCCTTAACCAGAGGTTTCAGGATCGAACCCTTGATACGAAGGTTCCTTGTTAGGGAGCACTTTACCCTCCAATATGGGACTTCCCGACACGAATCCTGATTTAGTCAGGTCCCAATACCAGTATCGGACACTGGGTGGAAAAAAAAAGGGATCGCCGGAGTACTAAGCACGTAACTTTTGTTTAGATCCTTTATTTGTATTAGGAAATACAAATTTAAATATCTATGAATATTAAATTATACTAAAATGAACTATGAGTTTGATGGTAATTTAAATCTTGACTTGGCGTCTCCGTTTACACAATTCATACGAAGGAATGAGGAATAAAGATCCGAAAGACCAGTAAAAAGTGACTGCATTTGCCACATTAATTTAAGTACCCTTTTCAGGATCTCTCATTCTTTCTCTTTTTCCTTAAAAACGTGAATAGTAATAATGCACTTACGGTAATTAGTTAACAGCTGATTAGGGGTGGCAATTTGAGCCCAAACTCATCTAATCCGTCCAACTAGCTCAGAGATTAATGGATTGGGCTACAAACATTTTAGTTCATGAGTCAATTTGGGTTGAGCCCAAGTTAACCCATTATTTTTTATAGTCCATTCTGACCCATTTAACAGCTCAAATACAACCCATGAAACTCACCCAAAACAAAGGATTTCAACCTAACTTATCTAGAAATTTACTTAGTTGCCTCAATTTTTTTATTTTTTTTGTTTTTAATTTTCTGTTCTTTTGTAATATAAGTCTCATAAATTTTGCAGAACTTAACAAGATAAAAGTCAGAAATCTCCCTCATTAGCTAATCAAGAAACTCCCAAGTTGGAAACATCTAAGTTTGAACAATATATTTGTTTTGTTTTTTCACTTCTTTATTTATAATCTTAGAATAAGATCTTGTGAAAGTGCATGCATATTCCAAGTGGCAATTTGTTTACTATTCTGCCAATAAAAAAGAGTGGCAAAAGTGTTAAGGCAGGCAAGTAACTTGCATGAAAGATTTTATTTTGGTTTGTGTATTGCACGTAAGGAGATTGTCCTAAGACAGGCAAATTAAGTTCACTTCATGTTCTTAAACCAACCCCTTGTCATAGTCCACATTTTCCCAATATTATAAATCTTAGCAGAATACACAATCTTTTCGATCCTTTAATTGATTTGTAAATACCACTGAATATGTTACAAATAATTAAATACATTAATTAAAGAAAAAGACATATTTAAATAAATAAAATTATCATATCTTCAAACTTTTGGATGAGGTAATTGTATAGTTCAATACATTAATTTAAATGGATTGTTGACCAAGTACGAATAATACGGGATACTACCAACCTAAACTGATTAGTTTGCTGATTAATACTATTACTACAACTTGCCACATTCTGTTTACTTTACTGGTCATCCGTTTGTTTTGAAACAACTCTTTCTTTTTCTTTTTCGAGGAGTGGGGTTGGATTAGGAAATACAGTAGTTTCTGAGCAACTCAAGAATGACATGTTTGTCGCAATTTTGAGACCAAGCAACAACCATGTCGCAAATGAAATAATCAGTGTGTTTATTGAGAGCCTAAGAGAATCAATACATAAACTACTACACTCCCCACCCCCCCACCAACACACACACACAAAAAAAAAAAAAAACCCAACAAGACCCTTGAAAAAAGGTTATAAACAATTCACTATATCAGTGTACAAATAATGTCTTTACTTATTGCAGCGCCAACAGTTCTGGAGAGTGCTCTGTACATGTAGAGTCACTTAACGTTAATGAGGAATAATTTTAATGAGTCGATGTAGTCCTGTTTAGAAATTAGACATATTACAAGTTGGGATCAGAAACTTCCCCAAATAAATTTGGTTTTTCTTACTTGATTAGAGTAATGCTTTATAACATTAAAGAAAGACAACGAAGTCAACTTTTTCAAGTCATTATTTATTCTCTTTCAGAATGTGAAGTTCATTGATCAATAGCAGCCTGCAAGTTCTCGTCTACCAGCAAGACTCAGCTCATTAGTGCATGATGACAGATTAAACAAGCAAAATAGGGCAAAAACCGTAAAATCTATTAAAATTTGATACCAAAAAAAGGTACTTAAACAACTAGAAAAACAAATATACTGTATTACACAAATATTTGACATAGCAATTCTCTCTGATCATCAACTTAATAGACAAATCATCTTTCTGGTTACCTGTTAAATAATCAGAAAATGGGATCATTTTTGTCGTATATTTCTTCTAACTGAACCTTTCTCCCTTCCATTGCTCCCGGATCCTAAATTGTCTATATATGTCCAACCATAAGCCTATTATTTATTTCTTGATCCTCCGTGGCCATTATCTAGAACTGAACATAACAAGTACAATTCATGTACAAGTTTGGATAAGCAGAAGGCTTTTTGTACAAGCTTAACTCACTGGACCAGGTTCTCCTTTTCATGATGAAAAAAACCAAATTCTACCGTTGTTCAACAAACACAGAAGTTGTCCGGGCAGGCACATTAATGCAACCCGAGGATGCATCATATGTTGACTTCTTAACAACATCATCAGTTGAGTTCATCTGGAGATGCAAAAGTAAAATGAACATCTTGACCGTCATACAAGTAGCAAGTCATGCAGGAAATGAGATTGTATTAATACTTTCATTGGCTTCCTTCGACTACTTCTAGCGTTGGTTCTTTTAATCTTTCGCACAAGTTAAATATAGTGAAAACAAATGTAAGACACCCGCTGTAAAGGCCCAAATCCAACCCAACAATATCGAAGATATTTAATTCTTCCTTTTTATACCTACATACTCAAGTACAGTATCTCTTTCTTAATGCTGATGGGAAAAGCTACTACCGGAAAAATAGACATAATACTCACTTCATCATGTTTTATATAACTTAGCCAGATCAAATACGAAATTTTAGATATTAATTTAATTTGTTTATAGTATAAGTTATCGTGAAAATATTAAAACATTAGTTTAAAAGTTAGTTTAATGAAGCAAAGTCCATTTATAAACTCCCCACTGAGGCTATATTTGTGTTTCTGGAAGCACACTAAAAAATAAGGCATATCCAGCTATGCATGTAACTGTATGCAACTTGAAACAAATGATTACCTGTATTGGATGCAATTGAAGAGATCTTGCTCTTAGTGCAGGATTGGCAAATGAGACATCAGTCGGGCAGGGATTAATGATGACAACTATATAGGAATAACTGGTAAAATGAAGAAAAAATATTGTCATTCAATTTTATGATTCAGGTATCAACAGCTAAAGCAGCAGTAGAAGGCCTAAAGCTGGATTAAATCTACCCACATTGGATCCAATTGAGAAAGCCCTGGAACTCCCCGATGGCCATCTTCAATGCTCATTATTATAAGACCAGGAATCCATGACGGACCAGTATTATGAAATCGTACTCTTTCCTGGTGAAAGACGTCAATTTGTGACGATCAAACTCTAAAGTAATTGCACAAAATTGAAGAAAAAGGAGACAAAATATTTACATATTGATACGTATTTGCATTCTAACCTGGATAGAATTGGCCGTCCTTAGCCGGAAGAGTGGTGAGGAGTATCTTATTTGCACAAGGTTCGAAAAATTTTCAACAGCTGCAAGGATATGACTTTGCTGAGGCTTGTAGGATGGATCTGCTAGTCTGGGTTTGATTCTGAACATGAAAAATAAAAGTAGGACAGTCTATTAGTCGGGTCACCAATTGGAAAACCATCTTGATTGTATGTATCAGAACTTCAACCAAAGAACCAGATGCAACATGCACCTTCCCTCACCCCAACCACCACCTGGCCCAAAGAAAAAGTCCCAAATCTCTCTTTTCCTAACGGGAGAAATATAAAGCTACAATGATAGCATTGAAATCACTCACAGTGGCCAGTTCCATTCATTCTTCTCTTTCGGAGGGAGACCAACACCCCAGTTGTTAGAGTTGTAGCTAAAATCCAGCCTGAAAACTCACAACATACACGCATTCAGTGTAACATAAGAACATTTATAAGGGAAAACCATGACTAAAAAAAAGTAGGAAAAGTAAGATTTAGAACCAGAATAGATGTCAATGCCTAAATCAGAAGTTGAACAGTAAGAAGGGACATGTCCATCACGCCAAAATCGTTTATCTGGCCTTAACTTTGCAGAGCAGAGATAGTAGGCATCTAAGATTCTAAATTAACAAAAGACGCTTGCTGAAGAAAATAACTTGTAACAGGGAGAGGTGGCGGACCTGTTGAACCAATCACCGGAGTTGTAAGAATCACGGTCTATTGATTTTGAGCGTAGCATTTCATCTCCAGAATGGAAAAAAGGTATTCCCTGTGAAAGGTTAGCAAGTATCAGTAATGAAGAGAAATATCCCAACCACACAACCTTATAAGCTAGCACGATAAATATGTATTATACTTAGTTTATCATGCAAATCGCAATAGTAAAACAGTATTTCAAATTATACAAAGTTAACTAGTAAAGCTTATGAGTTGCAACTCATTTTATCATTGACAGAAAGAATGGTAAAACAGTAGAAAGTAGGCAAAAGTTAGATTATAAGACGCATAAATTCTTCAAAGGACAAACTGACTCTGACCTGAGAAAGAGCTATTACACTGGTCGCTAAGTGGTTCATCCTGCATCTCTCCTCCACAGAAATGTACGTTGGAGTCTATCAAAGTGAAGCGACTAATTTATACCGGAAAGGAAACAATGTTATGTATAGGTGCATATTATCCATCGAGTTTCAAACCGTGTTCCACTGGTCCTCGAGGATTTCTTGGTTATCAAAAAAAGAAAAAAAGGTGGCATATTGCAAGAGAAGAATATACCTTAAGACTAATGATGTCGAACAGTGTCTCATTGTCATGAGCAGACACATAGTTAACCTTGCATATAATCAAAACTATTAAGGAATGTATTACCATGTAGAACTTGGAATATGTCTGACAAGGTTGTGATAGTGATTGCATTGTTACATAATACAGGAGGCATAAGATATGGAATGCAATAGATACATAGCTCCTTACTGTTTCAATCGGAGAAGAAGCATATCCAACTGGCTTCCTATCATGCAATAACACTTCAGATCCTTTCACCTAGGCAAGAAGAGTAAACGGTATTCAATGTACCATCTCCAGTGTCAAGTTATGTAAACATTCTAAAAGATAAACTATAAGCATTTTCCAAGTGGCACCAGTTTATACCTGCAAATAGAGGAGCCACTCCTTTTCTTTTAATCAGATTAAATCTTCACATTCAGTTAGGCAGCATATTAGCAAATTCGTTATCCCTAATACTAGCTTGCTGTCAAAATGATACTTGGTAGAAAGCTTAGCATTTGATTTTAATAGCCACTCCAGTTGTTGTACTTCATCAGTCTCAAAAAGATAGTTCCCTCTTGCCTCTACTAATGAGTTTATTTAGACCGGATATTAATCTAAATGCATCGTTTGAATATTTCACATGTTAAATTCGTGCAACTGGTAGTATTTTTCATTTAGTTTCTAAAACTCTGGAGTTTTATATCCAAAAGAAGATTCAAGCAAATGCAATTTCACATGGATATTTTGGTCAGATCGAACCTTAAAGAAGCTAAATATGATTATCTATTTGGGGCTTTTGGATAAGTAGGAAAAAAAAGGGTAGCCCGGTGCACTAAGTCCAGGGTCCGAGGAAGGGTCGGACCACAAGGTTCTATTGTATGCAGCCTTACCGATAAGTAGAAGTAAGACTAAACACATGCACTGCAAGTTTAGTTAGCATGAGAAGAACGAAATTGAGGTGGGACTAGATGGGATTGTAGTGCCAAAATGCCAACAATTTAGATATCAAGGTTCATCCTTTCAAGACAATGGAATGATAGATGAAGATGTTACCCATAGGATAACCGGATGGTTGAAGTGGAGAAGTGCTACCAGGGTGTTATGTGATAGAAGGATGCCTACCAAAATGAAATGCTAGAAGACTGGCAATGTTATATGGTAGTGAATGTTGGGTTGTTGCCTGCTAAAGTCCAACATATCTACAAGATGAGTGTTGCAGAGATGCAGATGCTAAGATAGATGTGCGGTCATTAAAGATTAGATAAGATTAAAAACGACCACAATCACCAAAATGTGCAAGTAGCACATATGAGGATAAAAATCAGAGAATGTCACTTGAGATGATTTGGTATGTCTTGCGTCGCCCTATACAGACATTGGCCCGTAGGTGTGAAACTATAGTGAGTGAAGGTGTTAAAAGGGGACGAGGTAAACCTAAAATCACATGGAAGGAAGTTGTCTCGAAAGACCTACAAATCCTTGGAATCAATGCAGACTTAGCTAAAGATAAGTAACTATGAAAGAAAAAGAGTCATATAGGTGATACTTACTATTTAGGAATAAGCTTTAAATTTGTTAAAGACTTTTAATGTTATTACTATTATATATATAACGCTTATTTTCACTACTACTCCTATTTTATTTTGGTATGATGATGATATGAGTTGAGCTCAAAGAAAGAAGTGAGGATTCATATAGCCTACCCCAACTTTGTTTGGGACTGAAGCATAGTTGTTGTTGTTATATATGGGACATAGAAAGTAGTTAATACATGCATTTATTTAGTTTTAAAAAATTTCTTTGGTTTATTGGCTAATGATCCGATCAAAGGAACAATTGGTACAAAAGTATCAAGCTTCTTAATTGCATTAGTCATTAGAAATGAATAGCAATAATTATCTTATAACTTCAATTATAATGATTTGCAGTATCACCGCGATGTAAATATGATACAACCTAAATGGCAATCGAATCTATGGATACCTCTTCACCATCCCAGTTGGTTAGCACAAAATCCTTTAAGTTTGCAGCCATTCCAACCTGAAAAACAAACATGCTCGTTTAGACAAAGAAGAACTGAAGAAATATTTAAGTCATGATAACTTTTCCACCACAAATATGTGTCTTAAAAGATATTTAAAATCTCATTGTAGTCCTCACAAAAAAAGTATATATAGAATAGAAGGTTCTGAATCATGACAGTATTATAGCATGATTGAAATACACATAAATCGTCTATCATTTTTGATGATTTTGTAAGTAAATACACAATTACATTGAACGTTTCTGGAGTTTTCCATTTTGTCTCAAAATAATTTTCCAATTTCCCTTCTTGATAGTGAAACAGAATGACGTCTAACTAGGATATTGAAATTACTATCTCATCATTTCAAAAAGGGGGGAAATTGCAACATATAGCCTTTACCTCTTTATATTTCCAAATTTTAGGTCTGGAAAAAAATTCTACGCCTGACTTACTGGCAATACTTGGTCAATCCAGTCCATCATAACAAAAAGGGGTCCTTCAACTCTAACCTATGTTACATTAACTTGAATATCTCATGCTCTCTCTCTTGAACCCAGCCAAATCATTCTATTCGTAAAAGCTTTATATGGGTGTGGTTAAGTATCTAGTATATGTACCTTCATTTTTTCACGAGTTTTTAGTGCATTTTGAAAGATCTACTTGAAGCGCCCATATCATTGTCTCACTCAAAAAAGATATCAAGGATCATTAGGATGTTAAGTTCGTAAAAGCTTTCTACTATAGGACGGTTATGTATCCAGTATATGAACCTCTAATTGTTTGCGTGTTTTAGTGCATTTTGAAAGATCTGTCTGAAGCACCCATAGGCCATATCATTGTCTTACTGACACAAGATATCAAGACAAGTCATGTCACACGCATTGGAATATATTGTATTATATGGAATAGATTTCTTCGAAAAGTTTTTGGCTTTAGTTATTTAGTTTAAAAACGTGAAAAAGAAGCTACCATGAATCTTATTAAGCAATAGATTAATAACTTAGATTACATTGTTCCCACAGTTTCAAATTGAATGACTTGATTTCATGACTGTAAGTTTACTTTTTTGATTTTATAGAATAGCAAGAGAAAGTTGTATCCAGAAAATTACTTAATACCTTTTTTAAATATTTTGTGCAGTGTAATGTGTTCAGAAAGCTTCCTTTGTGAATATTTTTCTAACACGGACTAAAACGGAAATGATAAATAATTACCGGAACCAAGGGTGTAAATAATAAGAGCGAATTGTCTTTCATGCAAATTTCTTTGGTCATTATGTGGTAAATCATGAAATGCCATGCTACTGGAATAGGGCTGAGTACCTGAATGTGATCCTTCGACACAGCAAGCATACGTTCTACATTGGCTTTATCACCAAGATCATGACCATTAGGCTGAAGAGCAGCACGTAAAAGTTATTGAGACGGTGTTTCATGTAGATATACAATAACTATCCGTATTATGAATGGATTGCCTCTCTACCCCAGGGTAGGGGTAAGGTCTACGTACACACTACCCTCCCCAGACCCCACTAAGTGGGATTATACTGGGTTGTTTTTGTTGTTGTTGTATTATGAATGGATTACTTAAAACTCAAAATAGACACATGGGAGAAATTTATCACAAGCATTATATTTCCAAATGACTAAAAGTTTACCATTACCTCCAAATAAAGGCCAGTTACAAAACCTTGGTGTAGAGGATGACCAAAAGGTGATCCACCCAGCAGAGCATCCCGAATGCGATCATTGAAGCTGGTCGTGAATCAAGAACAGACGATGAATAAAATACTTTAAGTAAAGCATAACTTCATGAGATACATCAAGTAGGGACGGAAATATTCCCGTTTAAGCCTAAGAGCTCGTGCAAGCATTAAACCCAGCACATTGGAATTGACACCAGTACACCAGCAATCGTTGGAAAGATAAATTATGCTTTATAGCACAAATGTTCAAAGTACAATCCAGCTATGATGCTAGGACTCTTCAAAAATGTTGTTGCACCCCGTATCGAATGCTAGAGCTTCACTTTGCAATTTATTATTGGCTCAAAAGAAGAGCCAATTCACATGCAGACACACAAGGAATAGAAAAAGGGAAATTGGTCAGAAGTAGCACCTCCCAATTCCAGATCCAAAAAGGTTGAATTGCGATGCATTTATCCCACGTCCACTGTTTGCCACTTCACCAAAATCCCATCCTTCACCATATCTGAAATGAAAATGTCATTAAGAATCAACTTATAAAAAGGAAACAGAGAATCAATGTAAAGTTCAAGAACAACTAAAAGTATTTAAAGGATCATGCTTTAGTAATGGTTACAGGCATATAAGATGTAACCTTGTAGGGACAAGATAAAACTACTACCGAAAATCACATAGTTAGTAATCAGGTATACAAAAATTAGGATAGATAATCAATGGTAACAGTCCTTACATATAAATACTTGGTCCATCTATGCCATTTTTATCTTTCGACAAGCTATTCAGCAATGACTTTGCCTTCACCTGCATTAAAAGACACAAATATCATATCGTTAGCACACCTAGCTTTGAGTACCACTAATTTGAAAGAGCCAATTAATCACAAATTCGAATACACAAGGAGCAGAATTAACTAATCCACTTGTTTATGCAGTTTTACAAACTACGGAATGCACAAAAAGAACTGTTGCCCTACTCAGATGACCTTCAGTTTGCAGACATGCCTACAACCAGAATGATCATGTCAGCCTGTGCATGTCAACATTGTTACGTGTCATCATAATTTCCGTATAACAATGTCAATTGGAAATGGGTTAATCACAAAACTGCATAAGGTAAAAAACATTTTGGCTAGCAAATCAAAACCCATAAACAAGAAGAAAAGAGAATATGCTCTTTAAGAATTAAAAGGAAACAGCCTCTTGTAATGTTGCCTAAGATCAAACCCAAATACCCTCAGGTAGTCTAAGTTGGGTTAGACAGGATAACTGCAGAAAAAACAGTATATGCCGTGCCTACAAGACAAACATGATAGAAAATACTGCAGAAAAAAATTGTTTTTTTTTCAACACACCTTACTTGAGGGCCTTATTTTTCACTGCTTTTCATTGCATTTTCTATAACCATAAATTTTTCATCTGTTAAGTTTAAACATGGCTCAAAGTAAAAAAGGCTTCCAAAATTAGCCAATGGCCCAATAAATCCACAGATCATCAGAAAGATGCAAGACAAAGACCTAAAATGACTTACAAAATTAACTATTTAACATCATAAATTAGCAAATGACAAACAAAATAGACAAGTATAAATTACTACCTCCATCACAAAGTTCTTGCCATACTTCTTTTTCCAGATTGTCCCAAAATATTCTCCATTTCCTTGACTATAAAATTTAATGCATTTTACATAATGTAAAGTATCACAGGACCCACTATTGCTCTTCGAAACAAAATCTTTTCCTCTATCCTATTCTTCCACCAACAAAGGTTTATATAAGCCCAACATGTTTCCAAACAAATATGTCAGAACTCATCATTTCAAATGGACCAAATTGGAACAGAAATTTCCTATCTCGCAAAAAAACAGCTTTAAATCCTTACCATTGTACGCTTCATTATATGACCCATAAGGTCAAACCGAAATCCATCAATCTGCAGAAGACAAACATGGTTAACACAATTAATTCTGAGGATATTCCTGAAAGAGGTAAGCTCCACAGTTATCAAGCACATATATATGCTCTTTCAGAGACGAATAGGAATGCATAGTGAGCAAGAAAGGGGATATGGGTTATCTATTGTGTGAAATAAGCATAAGATGAAGGTAACTGATTTTATTAGTTATAAGTTGGTTTGACTCATACTAGTGTCAAACACAAGCTTCAATGTTCCTTGAGGAAATCACTTAACAACTGTTCAGACTTTAGGCCTTTTCCATGTTCAGCCATCGACATCAAGTACAGTTTAGTATGATGTTTGAGCAATAAGAATTGATAGTGAGCCTGTTAAATTTATGAACCGTCTCATCTAAAAGCTCAAACTGTTAGAGAGATACACTTCTATTTATTTACTTTAGGTCTTCAATACATCCATTCACGCGTGGATCTTTTTCTTGGGTCAGACGCATGGAAATATTTTGTTTAGGTAGTGATATGACGCGAATTCAGGACCTTTGTGGCTCTGTCCACTCTAATACTATTTTAAATGTATATGTGAGAATGCACGGGAGAAAAATATGATTTTATTCACATAACTATCTAACACTCCCCCTCAAGCCGGTGCATACAAATCATATGTACCGAGCTTGTTACATATGTAACTAATACGAGGACCAGTGAGGGACTTGGTGAAAATATTTGCAAGCTGATCATTCGACATACAAGGCCACTAGACTCCCCCTGAGCAACAAAACCAGGTGGTTGTTGATAAACAGAAGTTGGCCGAAAGGTCGCCGGAATAATTTGAAAATATTGAGACTAAACCGAATTCCAAACTACAAAATAGATTTTAAAACAAAAAACAGAACTTTTTCTGGATATTGCTGTTCACGGCGGTAAAATTGAACTGTTCACCCTGGAAAAAAATAAAAGTTATCAGAATTTGATGTAATTTATATGGGTAGGCTCGGAATCATTGGACGAGTAAGTTGTTTTGAAGAAGTTTGGTCAAAAAGTGGCCGAAATGGCTCACACGCGCCAGAAAAGTTAGTGTAGCTCGCCGGAACTCTAGTTCTAGCGACACGCGGACGCGTGTGAGGAACTTTCTGCCGGAGCGATTGACTGGGGTTTTGTCGCCTGACTTTTCCGAACAAGATAGTAGTTTTGGTTTTCGCACAACACTTACCGATGTGGAGATAACACAAATCAATCTTGAGTCGTCAACCGGAAAGACACAATGTGATTGACTTTTCTGTTCCGATCGGACTGGAATGTTTGGAGATTGGTCGTACAAGGGTTTCGGATCTAATGGTGGTACTGGTATATGCACAGTATCACTGTAGCAGTGATGAACCCTGGGAACAAGACGAAGTTGCCGGAAAATTACACGGCGATTTCTTCCCAAATGTCGCTGGAATGACGCACAACGAGAATTTTCTCATTGAAGCTCTGATACCATGTGAGACTGCACGGGAGAAAAATATGATATTATTCACATAACTATCTAACCGTATAAACCATCTCATCTAAAAGTTTTATCCGTTAGAGGGGGGTACTTTTTACTCATTTATTACCGGTCTTCAACACAACCTTTGGGGTGGTATACATATTGTTTCTGATAGTTTACAATAATTAAAGTTGAGATGTCATTTCAGATTGCTTAATAGGCAGTTAAGTCAACCACAAGAAAATCAAGGAACCATTATTCCATTTAGCACTAGCAAGTGTCTTATTGTGCTAATTGATAACTGGATAAGGTTCATTAGTCAATCCTTTATCAGAAGAACATTTTATCTCACTGAGAAAATACGTCATTTTAAGAGCCTCGCGTCCTACTTGAAATCATAGGTAGCATAAAAAGCAGCAGTTTCTTCTGGGATTATGGTTGCACGGTTTCTAAATTTCCACTCCAATTCAAGTACTTTTGCTTGCTTTAGATTAGTAACTAAAGTCACATGTCATAGACATTCTCTGAGTTACCTTACCAGGTTTGGGGACTCATTAGTGACATATATCCAGAATAAGATTTCAAGGCCAGACTTCAAAACTAAGCTTCTTATCATCCTTTATTGATGAAGGGAGGGCATTATCATTAATAAGCATCAAGAAGATGCAGAACAAAAGTTACAATTACAGCTTGATGGTGTCTGAACTAATATATAGCTAAGGAGCAGGCACAATCCAAAAAGATTTCACAGCTAGATATAGGTGCCTGATTGAGCCAACCAAATATTCAGTAAGCATTTGGCTTTAAGTACATGACAAGGAGTTGAGACCCCATCAACACATCTACGATTCTTTCATTCCAGATACACCAAAAAATTAAATCTAAAGGTGCTTCTATTCACATGCTCATAATGGCAAAGTAGTTCAGAGGTTTTAAGATCACAGTTGGATAATGATATTCATATGTAAAAGTTCCTAGATTCAGACTTCCCAACAAATGAAATCAGTCCGGAGCTTACAGAGGTTTCATTTGCTAGAAGATCCAGTTGTCTAACTAATCGCCTAGTAATCCACATCCATCTCCCATCCGACTTTTGACTTTCTAAAAGCCTTTGATAACAACTTCATCTGACAATCTCCTTTTTCTTTTGAAAGCCAACCTCAAAATTTAACATAAAAATTGTGGATCTCATAAATTACCAAAACAGCAAACTGAACCAAGAATTCTCTTTCTTCATATTGAGTTGCTACGTTCACGGTGTCCCGAAAATACGTACTATGCAGCTTTTAAACAGATAGTCCACCAAACAAAACAAGACGAAACCTTAAAACAGAAGGGAGACAAATTTAAGGCTCTACAATGCCTTTATCCCAATTGATCGAGAAACCTGAGCCCAAAGTGCTTATGTAGCTGGCACCGTTTGAGTAAGATCCTTGATGACTGATTCATAACCCACTAACGCTTTCAGTCTTGTGTTAAGTGTTTGCATAGCGTTCTCATTTCATAGCAAATGAATGTGAGGGTGCATGGAAATATACCTTATAATGAACTGCCCAGCACTTGAGGTCGTCAAGAATTAAGCGCTCAACCATGAAATGCTCACTGGCAGTATTGTTTACACATGTGCTATTTTCAATACCACCATCAACATTTCTTCTTAGATAGTAACCTGGAACAATCTGTTGATAGCAGAGCCAACAAAAAGTAGGTATAAGGAAAGCAAGTTTAATGTAAGGCTATAAACATAAAGTTTAATGAGGCGGAACATAACAATTTCTCACCTTGTCTAGAACAGAGAAGTCATCAAAGTGACCACTTGCATTTATATGATTGTAAACAACATCCGATACAACACGTAGACCAATATGATTAAGTGCCTGTAAACCAATAAAGCCTTAGAGTGGCACCGGTGAATTGAACAATAAAGGTCGATGGTCTCTCCGGTATAAACAGAAAGGTTGATGGTCTATTTAGTATAAACTTAAGAATACAACTAAAATTTGATCTTTAGATAAAAGGACAAGAAGATATACCTGTACCATTTTCCGAAACTCAATAATACGACAAGGACCATTTGCATTACTAGCGTAACTTCCCTTTGGAACTCCCCAAAGAACAGGATTATACCTTTTCTTAGACAGCGGATAATTCAATTTTCAGAACAGCGGGCCAGGAAACTAAAATCAGCTTAGATACAAATTGAAACTCTAAGCATAGAATCTCACCCCCAATTATACCCATCTTCATTTTGGATGGCTGTGATAAGAGCCTGCTGCTCCTCAGAATCTGGTGGAAAAGAGTTGAGCTTCTCGATATCTGATAAAGACAGCATATGAGAGACCAGGCGACAAATATGAATGAGATGAGATCCAGAGGCTAACCCAAAAAAGGCAATTAACAACCTTTCAATAAAATCTAGAAGAGAAGTGGTATTAAACTAATTTGAATATGTTATTGTTTAGTTAATTATCCATCCTGCCGTCGCAGCAGGTGACAGAATAGCAGATCCAGTCTGAGGGAAGTAAATGCCTCGTTTGGTCTTTTATTGCTTTATTTTCAGATTACCACCTTCGGCTTCAATTTAGAATTTGTGCTGAGGCTAAAAGAGAAGAATGGAAATACTAAAACCTTGATGGGGAGCCCCCTCTCAACTGAAACAAAGTTCAAGTGCTTTACCTACATACTTCCATTTATGTTTCTCATCTTCGACACCGGCAAATTGAAAGGTTGGCAGCAGATGGACATGAGTGATACCAGCACTTGATAATCTTTTCAAATGTTTGACACCAGCTGAGTCCTTCAAGCAGAACGAGATCAGGGCAACATGCTCATGAGACATAGTCAATGGCACCTACATCCTGTGCTTATGTTCTAACAAATATTTAGCATTGTGCAGTTGTGTGACTTGTGTCAACTATGGGTGCATGGATAGATGTTGCCATCACCCATCAGTCAAAAGCTTGTATGATAAGCACAAAATCAAATAGCTAATACAGAACTTAGAACCTGGTCGCAGAAAGGATACTCTAAAAGAATGAAAACGGAATGCTGCTATAAAGCATACTGCATAAAGCACGAAATGAAGGAACAGAATGAACGTGTAACTCTTATCAGAGTTGCAAAGTAAGGCCAGGCTGGTTAAAAAATGCACCGGTGGGCAATCAAATTGAGGCCAAACTTTTATCATATGCCAGGGGGTGAAACTTAAAACGAGACACTTACATGGACTGTTGGTTTAAAGAACTCTCCATGTTTTCTTTCCTAAAAAGTGCAACCTTTGACAATGACTTATAAGGCAACAGGTAGCAAGGTTCGGGCTCTGGTAAAAGAGTAACTTTTGCACATAATTCTTGCGCATAAGTGGGTAATTTTGTCATTAACAGCTTGTCACAAAAAGCACATTAGAGTTAGACAGTAATAATTTTAGATGCATACCTCTTACCAATAACTCCATAATAATATTCGGGAACCGTGTTCACTCAGGCCGAAGGAGTTAATATGCTTGCTCGTGAAGGCGAGGACTCAATCATTTTTCATAAGTTCGACCAGAAAGTTACAAACAAAATTGAGAAGCTGTCTTCTTTGGAGAAGTACATCTGTCTCTGTGTATGTTCATCCTCACTTCAAACATCAAACACGCCATCATTAATTCACTACCCTTTAAAGGTCAAACCGGTTTACCAATTTAAATCCTGTGCATCTCTAGCTACCATCCTTCATTGGCTGCCTCACCCAGCTCCCTAAATACTTATCAAATAGATGTGCCTCAATAGTCTTCCCCTCTATAACCACAATCACATCAATCACTACACCATGCACACTAGCAACCACCATCTCATAAGCAGACAAAAATATGCACATGAACATGCATCTTCAAATACAAATTATCATATATTTAATACAATCAGAGATATGTGACTTTCGTGATATTCATATGTACTGTCATGGGCGGCTTTCCAGCCCTGCCCCATGACCCCTTGGGCGCGCCCCGTGGCGTCCTAGCAAGCATCCCAATGCCTAGCGCCACGGACGGCCCCGTAGTCTTGGCCGCGCCAAGTGACAAGCGCGCAGTTGCCTCTATCACCCCACCGCTATCCCTGGCCAGCGCCCAGCCGCAGGCAGATTCCAACAGCGCCGCGCGCGCAGACAACGCCCCGCGCGCCGACCCTGATGCCAAAGACGCTGCTGCTAACAAAGGACCTGTTTCTGCTTTGTAGAAAACTAAGTCCTTTTCATTGTAAATATAGAGTAGTTTTATTTCATGCACTTACATTATGTTTCTCTAGCTTATTCAAGTCTAGTCGTGTAGCTTTGGTTTATTTTTTTTTAAGTATTATTAGGGGGGATCAAGCATTCAAAACTTTCTAGCAAGCAATAATTCTCTGTACTGGTGTCTCTCCCCCTCGACACCGCCTTGCTTTTCTGTAATAGCTTTCATTAATGCAATCAAGCTTTCTTTACTTCTCAATTCTCATTTATATTCTCTCAATTGCTCTTGACATTGGTTTTCCCGTGCGGCACTGACAATCTAGTCTAGCGCACAGAGGGGACCTCAGTTGGCGGACAGTAACTGCACTGACATCAGTTGCCATTATCACCATTTCTGACCATGGTGAATCATGGGGACCGCATTGCGGTCCTTGAACAGACGGTTGACGAATTACGGCCCATCGTGGATACGGTGCCTGAACTAAGAACCAGCCTAGGGCAAAGGTTGGATGACCTGGACCGCAGGGTGATCCAGGCCGAAGTTGACATAGAAAACATCAGTCGTGACTCCGAGGGAGACCGACAAACGGTAGCCACAGAGGCAGCCGAAATTTTTGGCAAACTCGAGGGACTCCATCAGGAGCGTGCCGAGGATTTAGCTCACAGGGCATAAGAGGCAGACAGGGTGACTGCCATGCAACAAACTATTGACGACTTGACAAGCTCAATGTTGTCAATGCTGCTTTCCAGGGCCTGCTTCGAGGCGGTGGAAACCAAATCGGGGGCGCTGCAAACCCCGCTTCCGCGACACAAAAACTGAAAGTTCCTGAGCCAAAGCCATACAGTGGGGCTAGGAATGCCAAGGAAGTGGAGAACTTCATCTTTGACGTCGAACAATTTTTTGATGCTGATTGGGGCCTAGAAGAAGCTAAGAAGGTAGCAACTGCTGCCATGTATATTCAGGGTGATGCTAAACTCTGGTGGCGGGTGAAGTACGAAGCCATCAGGGCCGGTGAAGATGCCCTCGAAACATGGGCAGAACTGAAGGTAGCCATACGCCTACAGTTCTTCCCCGAAAATGTCGAATACAATGCAAGGAGAAAGCTCCGGGAGCTCCACCAGACCAAATCAGTGCGGGACTACGTGCGGGAATTCTCCGCGCTCATGCTAAGCATCCGCGACATGGGGGACAAAGACAAGCTCTTCACTTTCCTGGAAGGGTTGAAACCTTATGCCCGTGTGGAGCTACAAAGACAAAGGGTAGATACCTTGCCCAAGGCAATCCAAGCAGCTGAATGCCTTGGGGACAATCAAATGGAAGCTTGGAAGGATAGGCCTTAGCCGCCTGCCCTAGCGGGATTCAAAGGGGGCCAACCTAGCAATGGTGGCCTTAGCAAAAATGGGGGAGATCGGAGCTCAACCAAATCTAAGGCTCCCTCCTCAGGCAGCAACAGTGCTACGTCAAACAACAATGATCGAGGGAGAAAGCCTCCTTCTGGTTGCCGTCATTGCGGCGGACCACATTGGAACAATGAGTGCCCACATGCACAGATGAACGCCCATCAGGCTTTTGATGATGGGACTGATGACGACTCTGACGATGAGGACCAGACTGAACCTGTAGGTGCTTTCAATGCCATTGTTGGCTCCATTTCTCAGGCATTAGCGGAGACCACTGCTGGTATCCGTAAGAAGAAGGACCCATGTCAAGCCACCAAGAAAGGGAAAAAGAAGGCGGATGAGGAGACTCCTCTCAAACAGGAGAGGACCTTAATGTTCGTTGAGATGAAGGTGAATGGCAAGCCCATTCGGGCTATGATAGACACGGGTGTTACCCACAACTACTTAGCCTCGATTCAGGTGGAGCGCCTTGGTCTAGTTGTAGGGAAAGGTAGAGGTAGTGTCAAGGCTATTAACTCACCTCCCCAGCCAGTGGGTGGAATAGCCAAAGAGGTACCGGTGAAGCTTGGCCCTTACGAAGGAAAATTCAACCTGCGAGTGGTGATTATAGATGACTTCGAGCTGATAGTTGGGTTGGAATTCCTAAGGCAAACCAACACCATGCCTGTACCATTTGCAGACATGCTACTGATGATGGGAATCAATGGGGCCAAGCCCTGCATTATCCCGTGCATGCCCATCAAGATGGCCGTTGAGAACATCTCGGCCTTGCAGCTGAAGAAGGGGGGTCAAAAGGAATGAACCTACTTTCCTGGCAACCCTCTACATTGAAGATATTGAATGCTCCTCGGGTCCCATTCCAAAACCCGTGAAGGAGCTACTACTGGAGTTTGAAGATGTCATGCCACAAGACATGCCAAAGCGGCTCCCGCCTAGGCACACTATGGACCATGAAATTGAGTTGGTGCCGGGTGCGAAGCCACCTGCCCGGGCGCCTTACAGAATGTCACAACCCGAACTCACCGAGCTTCGGAAACAATTGACGGAGATGCTAGATACAGGAATCATCGTACCCTCGAAGTCCCCATACGGGTCCCCTGTTCTATTCCAAAAGAAACATGATGGCAGCCTGCGGCTCTGTGTGGAATATCGAGCTCTAAACAAAATCTCCGTGAAGAACAAGTACCCTATTCCTCTAATGGCAAACTTGTTCGATAGACTGGATGGTGCGACGGTGTTCACCAAGATAGATCTCAAGATAGTTTATTGGCAAGTTCGGATCGCAGAGGGTGATGAACACAAGACGACCTGTGTGACAAGATATGGGTCGTACGACTTCCTGGTCATGCCGTTCGGCTTGACTAATGCCCCAGCTACATTTTGCACCCTGATGAACCAAGTATTCCGAGAGTACATTGACGAATTCGTGGTTGTCTACTTGGATAACATTGTGGTTTATAGTCAAACAGTGGAAGAATACCTAGTGCACTTGCGGAAGGTCCTATCCTGTTTGCGGGAGCATGAACTTTATTCGAAGCTATCCAAGTGCTCCTTTGCTCAGAAACAAATTGACTTCCTCGGACATGTCATCGAGGAAGGACGGATCAAGATGGACCAACAGGCCATCACAGACTGGCCGCCGCCTAAGGATATCCACGCCTTGAGGGCGTTCCTTGGCCTATGCAACTTCTACCGGCGGTTTGTGAAGAACTACTCCCTTATCGCAGTGCCCTTGACAGAGCTCCTCAAGAAGGTCACACCCTGGGATTGGGGACCGAGGAGGGCAGATGCCTTCAACGCATTAAAAGCGGCTATGTCTAGTAGCCCCATCTTGGCCCTTCCCGATTTAGCCAAGCCATTCGAGGTACAAACGGACGCATCTTACTGTGCCCTCGGCGGAGTCTTGCTACAAGAAGAGCACCCTGTGGCGTACGAGAGTTGGAAGCTGAAGGATGCAGAGCGGCTATGCCGCCCATGAGAAAGAACTATTGGCTGTCGTCCACTGCTTGCGCCTTTGGAGGCACTATCTGCTGGGGACCCCGTTCGTGGTCAAGACAGATAACACAACTGTCAGCCATTTCATGACCCAGCCAAAGCTGAATGGTCAACAGGCCAGGTGGCACGAACTCCTAGCCAAATTCCACTTCAACCTGGGGTACCGCAGTGGAAAGACCAATCATGTTGCAGATGCACTCAGTCGGAGAGCTGATCTAGCATCGGTGTGCCTACTCGCCACCCTAAGGGGGAGCGAAGTAGCCACCTCCATCAAGGACCGGATACAGGATCTGCTCACAAGGATCCCGCTGCTCAGTATTTGGTTGATTTGGTAGGACAGGGCAAGACTCGCCAGTTCTACGCGGAAGATGGTTTTCTGAAACTCAAAGGGAACCGACTTTATGTTCCGAAAGGAGGAGATCTGCGGAGGACTCTTCTAGCGGAATGTCATGATACTCTGTGGGCTGGCCATTCCGGTGAAGAACGCACCATGGCGTTACTTCGCCGTGCCTATTATTGGCCTCAAATGGCTGATGATGTCGCTCAGTATGTGAAGACTTGTCTAGTATGCCAGAATGACAAGTCAGACCGCTTGACACAAGCGGGACTCTTGGAACCACTAGCTGTCCCAAAGAGACCTTGGGAAAGCGTTTCCCTGGA